>JAHWFO010038147.1:109967-156846 GCA_023313115.1 Rhysida immarginata | reverse complement strand
AACGTGATTATTTGGTCGTCGTGATTGCAATTTATCAGTATTTTTAACATTTTTTTTTTTTTTTTTTTTTTTTTTTTTTTTTGCTCCATCTCTCCTTGAATGCGGACGTCTCCTCCTTCGCTCTTCCTTATGACTAAGAAGGGAGTCTGTGGTCGCTGTCCACTGAAAATTACGAAGATGTGAAGAATTCCTGGAGTTGTCTGAATTGCTCAATCTCGGTAAGTGAGGAAAACACACTTCAACAGGAGGAGGGTGCCGCTGCTTCGTTACCTATTCATTCTCTTGTGGACGAGAAAGCGCCTGTTTCTTTGGATGTGCTATTTGCCTTGATTAATGAACTGGTGAGTTCCTTCCATTATTTCATGAAATTCACACGCAACATTTTAGACGAACTTTTGAAGATTTCGCGCAAAACTGAAAAAAAAATTCCAACATTTTCCAACTCCACCCCCCCCCCCCTAAAGCTAATTGTGTCAATTCCGAACCCTCATTGAAGGCGCCTTTTGCCGAGGCTGTTAAAACAATAAATAATAATATTTTGAGTTTTGAGGTTGATCTCTGTAAGAATTCAGCTTTAAATAGTATACAAGATAAGGATTTTGATATCTTAGAATCGGGTCTTCAAACTGAACCCTCCATAGAACGAAAGACTCGAGTTAATAAAAATAAAACAAAAAAGAAAATTTTGATCGGCAACTTAAAGGATAACACTAATTTTACAGCAATCTCTTTCTTACCCAGCAGTTCAGTTAATAATAATTTAAGAATTTTTCTCAGTCGTTTAAGCTCCAGGACAACATCAGGGGATATAGTTAAACATTGCCACACTCATTTGTTAGAAGAGCCATCTCGTTGCGTTAAGATTAAAACGAAGTATCCTCATTATTCTTCGTTTTATCTTGAATTTCCAAATTCTGCAGAGCAACTGGTCTTTTCTAAATCAGTCTGGCCAAGTGGAACTTTCATCTCACAATGTTTTGGCAGATTGTACAGTGATCAAATAGTTTCTGAAGCAGCGGATACTACAACTCCTAATCTGCCGACTAACGGAGGTTCTCAAACTTCTTTAAATATAGATTCACAAGATCCATCTCATTTGAGAATTTCAAATAATGAATCTTCAGCATCAAACATCTCCGCGTAAATTTAAGCTGAATTTATATTATCAGAATGTTCGTGGCCTCAGAACTAAACTTACATCTTTAAACGAAGAACTAACTAATCTGGAGTATGATGCCTTCTGTATCACAGAAACAGGGCTCAATGGATCTTTTCTGAACTTCTCATTAGCCCTAGATTCTTTCTCGGTCTTTCGTAAAGATCGCAGTCGACCGATTCGCGGTGGTGGAGTTCTTACTCTAGTTAGAAAAGACTTTAGAGCAGAAGAAATACCAGTAGAGTGGTCGGAGGATGATATAGATTGCGTGGCCATAAAAATTGGTTTTCCCTGCAGGCAACCTCACAATAATATTTTTATTTTCAATATATATATTCCTCCTCATTCACCTATCAGTGCGGTGGATGAATTCGTTCAAAAGTTATCCGACTTCTGTTCGGAGACTGACGGGAATTTTCTTTTTATTGGTGATTTCAATTATCATGACTCTTTGGACTCATATGTTCCCAACCGGATACATCAACTTCGTGCTGAGCTGTTCTCAGAACTTTTCCACAGTATTGGAGTGACAAGCGAGAATAAAATCAAAAACTCTATTGGTCAAATTTTAGACAAAGTTGCTTCAAATTTACCTCTATCCATAGCTCATGCCTCTCATCCATTGGTTAGGGAGGATAATTACCACCCTGCTTTATCTATAGAAAC
Source organism: Rhysida immarginata (assembly GCA_023313115.1). NCBI lineage: Eukaryota > Metazoa > Arthropoda > Chilopoda > Scolopendromorpha > Scolopendridae > Rhysida > Rhysida immarginata. The sequence goes on along the minus strand of JAHWFO010038147.1, from coordinate 155,024 downwards.
TATCGTGGAACTTTGCAAAAATAATTTACCTTCTCCTAGATATTCATTAGATTTGACTAAAGGAGATTATTTTGGACTATACTGCTATCTTGCTGGATTATCTTATACAGAAGTCAACATCCAAGAAGACGTGAATTTAGCTACTAACCAGTTAGATTCGATAGTTAAATCGGCGGTACACAAGTATGTACCCGAAAAAGTGTACAACAATAGTAAACATAGTAAGCGTAGTTTTCCCAGTTGGTTCTCCAGAGTTACAGTTTCCTTATGCTTTAAGAAACAGTGCATCCATAAGAAATGAAAAACTACGCATCGGCAATTATTTTTTAATAAATTCTCAACATTGAGGTCGCAGTTTAAGACGGCGAAAAGAAAGACTGGCATGCTTATTTACGCAATTTAGAGGATTCAGTAGCTTCAAATAAGTTTTTCTGGCATCATACAAATAACATCTTGAATAGAAACAATAAAGTTAGTAGTGCTGAGCATTTTTTAACAGACCATGACAACATTGAAAAAATTGCCTGTTTTTTTCAAGAGGCCATGTCTAATTCTTCTCCTATTGAACAGAGCGTCTCTTCTGCAACTTTCCTGGAAGAAAGAGCTCGAGTGATTCCTGGGAAATTGCACTTACCCTCCCTTACTCACTCAGAAATATTATCTGTAGCTTACTCTACTAAATGCCATCGTGGACTGGAGATTTCTTGCAATCGACAATCGACAATCGAACAGTGCAGGTAAAACGAAACGAGTGGTCCGAAAGCAACGCTTTCACTGCCATACTCGTCCAGAAGGTAACCACGGGAAGTACACTGAACTAGGCAAGAAGCCAGATGAAACCTAGTTAAGTCATCCAGAGGATAAGATGGAGTCCTTTCCTATCAGGACGATAGTGTTGATTGTTGATTGACGAGGGACACGAGGAGCTAGGTGATCCAATATTCGGGAAATATCGCCTTTTGGATGTCGTCGAAATTGATGTCCAGGAGGTGACGCGGCCTGCGATGTCTAAGAAGGCTTCTGAAGGTAAGCGGGTGCTCAAGAATACCGGCAACCAGAGGATTGGGATGGTCCTTCATCTTCGGAAGCAGCTTTTTCATCAATTCCTGGACGTGATTTCCAATGGGAGGTATCTCAAAATCGTCGGCAATAGAAGTATTTGTTGCAACTCTCCTGTCGAGTTGAGCAATGGTCCTCAAGGTAACGTTTTGGAAAGTTTGGAGGTCCTTCCATCTGGACTTACATATTGTGGCCCAGGCAGGCATACCATATAACAGAATGGTCCGGATTACCATTTTATATAGCAAAAGTTTGCTATCTATTCCAAGAGCGCTGTTTCGCCCCAGGAGGGCGACCAGGCTGAACTTTGCCTTCTTAGCCTTATTGATAGCATAGGAGACGTGGTCACCCCAATTTAGCTTAGCATCTATCACCACTCCGAGGTATTTGTAATTCTTCACCCATTCGAGCTCTCTACCCGAAAGAAGGAGAGGCTTCGGTGGTTTCCGAAGTTTCTTGGTAATAAACATAGCTTTGCACTTGTCGACGTTTAGTTTGAGTCTCCACTTAGCAAACCATTTCTCGCACTTATGTAAGGCATTCTGCAATCGAGATATGACATGAGCGGGAACGCGAGCAGTGGTCATGATGGACGCGTCGTCAGCGAACAGATACAGCTTGCATTTTGTAAATGTTGGGAAGTCATGGATGAAAAAGTTGAAGAGTGCAGGGCCAAGAACAGAACCCTGGGGAACACCAGCTTTGACGTCACACGGGGTCGACAAGGAGCAGCCAACCTTTACTCGAAATATCCTGCTCGACAGAAAGGATCTAATCAAGGCAATAAGATCGTCCGGAAATCCACAAGTAATCATTTTGTGTATTAGGCCTTCGTGCCAAACCTGGTCAAAAGCCTTTCGGACATCCAAAAACACAAGACCACCATATTTAGCGCAGTTAAGAGGAGTGTTTAAATCTGCAACAAGCCTCCAGATCTGGAGTTGGCAGGAGTGACCTGGTCGAAAGCCGAATTGCTCTTCACGAACAAGATTGTTAGCCACACAGAAGTCGTTAAATCTCTTAAGAATGATGCGTTCAAACACTTTTGATAGCATAGGTAACAAGCTTATAGGCCTATAGCTGACAGGAAGAGCAGGGTTTAGACCAGGCTTCGGTATGGTAACGATTACAGACTCTTTCCACTTGACAGGAAAGTAACCATGTCTCCAGCAGTCATTCATGGCCCTGGTAATAGTCGCAACAACATTAGGAGGTAAGTTCTTGAGAGTGCTATTAGTAATGGAATCGATACCTGCTGCTTTCCTGCTTTTAAGATGCTTGATGACATCGGAGACTTCCTGAACACCAATAGTGTCCTCACAGGTAGAAATACGATGAGTGACCTCGTATGCGATACATCCATCGTTTACAAGACGAATATTTGGGAAATTATCCGGGTCGTTCTCACCAGGAGTGGTAAATTGTTTAATCAGGGATTCGGCGATCAGTTGAGCTTTATCTTGGTCGCCCGTGACAGCATTGCCATTTGCGGTAAGCAGCGGTGGTAAGTTGATGGGTCTGTTTCCTTTTACAGCCCTTACAGTACCCCAGAGCGAGTTGTCCTGGACTGACAGGGCCTTTAGCTTTTCGCTCCATCTTTGGTTACGTAAAGATTTAACCTCTTCCTGGATCTTTCGAGCTAGCCTGTTGTATTTCGTCTTAAAGAAGGGAAGTCGTTTACGCTGCCATAACCTTCTATAGGAATTTCTTTCAAGTATGAGACGCCTGATGTAAGTAGGGAGGTCGAGATGTTCAGGACGCTTTCGATCAGTAGTGAAAGTACTGGAAGCCGTAGCATCATTGATAACACGAGTAATAGAACTGATATTTGCATTAATATCCTCGTTGTCAATAACCTCCTTATATGGAATGCTGTTTTCTCTAAGGATATCCCTGAAGAGTTTCCAGTCTTGTTCGGAGCGAAGCCCAATCTTTACATCGATGCTTAAGCCCTCAAAGATAAGCATCACTGGACGGTGGTCAGAGGATAAGTCGTCGACTGTGAAAATATTATAGGGCTTAAAGAATCCTTTAAGAACTACAACGTCCAGCACGTCGCTGACAGGAGAATGGTCGCAGTAGTATGTGTCATCAAGGGGTCCAGCAAAAAAGGTGTCAATCTCGTTTAGAGTATATCCATAGAGGATATTGCCATTTTGGTTGGAGCATTTGGAGTTCCATGTAGGGTGCTTAGCATTAAAGTCTCCCGCCATAACCACTGGAATGGGCCCAGAGAGCAGCTCATCAAGCTCGCACGGTCCAAGCTTGTGCCTAGGAGAATTATACAAAGAGGTGAATTTAATCTCACCTGCGTCGGCGTCATTTATTATCACGGAAACAGCTTCCATTCCTACATAATTCGGAGTGACAGTCTCACGATGATCAATGCCATCCTTGACAATGATAGCTGCTCCACCATATGCTTGACTGGCGTTGCTACCCAGAGGTCGATCCTTTCGATAAACATGATAACCCGGCAAGTTAAAAGCTTGAGTTGATCTCAGGTGCGTCTCACACACGAAAGCTATGTCAATGTTCCAATTAATGATGAAATTGTAATATTCGATGCGCTTCCGATAGATTCCCCTGGCGTTCCATATATTGCAACGAAGCTTTCCGTGGGTAATTGTTCTGTAGCGGTGTCTGTCCATGGTTAGTTCTTGATTTCGTGGGACGCAGCCTGTGGCAGTACGTTGCCACTTTCCTTACAGAGGTTAAGAAGGTTACCCAGACTCCTATAAATGCTACGCAATTGGATTGGATCGACCGCATCTGAATGAGAAGAGCTGGATGCGACTGAAGCATAGGTTCTGCCATCAACTACTTTAGTGGTTTTGATCCTTTTGACTTGGGGATATTTCGGACACTTGGTGTAACTTGAAGTATGCTGACCATCACAACGAATGCATTTAGGGGGGTCTTTACCCTTTACATTTGTACAGTCCCTCGACTGATGGTCACCTGCGCACTTGTTACATCTAGGCGATTCGGTGCAACCTTGGGAGACGTGGCCAAAACGTAAACAGTTGTAACATTGCAAGGGCCTTTTGTTGCTTCTAAACAATTCAACAATTACAGCAAGGGGACCAACACGCTTTAAACTCAAAAATGACTTATTGTGCTCAGTGTTTTGGAGTAGAACTAACACCAGTGGCATCGATAAGATGTCGACATGGTCTACCCATAATGGTATGAAGTTAAATGCAGCAAAAACACTTGTACTCTCCTGTTATAGATCGAGTTCTCCGTTTTTATATAATTATAAAATCAATTCCACAGATATTATCAGAGTGCAGGAAGTGTCTGACCTTGGTATCTCATATTCTTTTAAGTGCTCTTTTAAAAAAACATATTCGCACTCTTACCCTTTGGTTCTCACGCATGCGGGGTATTGTTAGAAGATTGAGCAAAATTTTACCTTCGTTTACTTTTTTTAATACTGTCTTTAACTCAATTATCTTAAGTAAATTGACATACATTCTGGAGATTTGGTTCACTGATATGGATCATCTCTCGTTAAGACTCGAACATAAAATTTTATCCATAATTAATATTATTAATTCATTATCGCGTTCTTCATCATCTAATAATTTGATTCTTTTTTTCTTTAATACTTAAAGCTGAATTTGCTACTCAGCGTTTTTTAATTAATATTCTTAGTGGTAATTTTGAGGCTCCATTTTTCTTGGAGAGCATTGACTTATCTACCGCTAGTATTACTAACCGTTCTGGTTTAACATTGTCAAATAGATTTTACAGAACAAATTTGAAATTTTCTGACTTAAGAGCCAAAATGGCTTCAAGTTTTAATAGTAACAATAAGTATGTAAATTTTTTTTAGTCGATTTAGTTTGTTTTCTTTCCTTTTTCCTTTTCATATGTTCTTTCTCTTTTTTTCTCCTCATTAACCCCGTTTTTGGGCAATTTTTGCCTGTGGGGGTCAACCTTTGGTGCGTACCATTGTCTGTAATAGCCATGGTTCTTCTATCGGGTTGATAAATAATAATAATAAATAATAATAATAATAATTAATAATAATAATAAATTAATAAATTGTTAGCACCGATGGGTACTTATGTTTTCATAATGTGCGTCCGCCGTTCGTCTGTGCTCTAGCTTTTGAACGCTTCCGAATTTTCAACTTCAGTTTTTCCACTCACGAATATCTTGCGTTGAAGCCCGGATGCATCTACGCCCGATTCCCGTAACTCTTCTGTGATGTGTTCACTCCGCTTCCTTTGAGATTCACCTGGGCAACCGTGACTGCAAGGCGGTTGTTACTCTTAGAGGGTTTCTTGTCGTGATTGCTCTTCGCTTATTAAGCGTATCTGCTCATTTGTACTTCTTCACCCTTTGCACATGACCGTTTGATATCATCCTAGATTCTGACATCAACGTTTAATCAATCGTACATGCCGATGATGACGATTTCTTCATTTGCTCCAGTCTAGAGGCAAATCTGGAGCATTATACTTGTGTGACATTGTAATGTATTTGTATACGAGCATATGCAGTCTGTCCCAAAAGGACAAAAGGATAGCTGGTGTAGCTTTTTTTGAAAATAGCAAAGAAACTATCAACGGAATCACATTTTATTTACGAATGGTTTAACAATCTTAAAGTAATATATTATGTTTTGAAGAAGATTCTATTTTCTGGAAAGAGGAAATAAAAAAAATAAAAAAGGACTGTCCCAAAATGATAGTCGGTGGGAGAGAAAATGAATTTCAGCAAAATGATTTCAGCTGAAGAATGATTTGTCATTACTAGTTTAATTATGGGTCGTGGTAAAAGGTTAACTAAATATGAGAAAGGGGAAATTTATGGTCTTCGGCAAAGACATGCCTCTGTAAAAGAAGTTGCCGTACAGTTACAACGTTCTGAAAAAGTTATTTATAATTACTTGAAAAATCCAATTGACTATGGCCAAAAGACAACTGGATGACCTTCTGCCCTTACTGAACGAGATAAAAAAGGTTCTGATTAAAAGCCCAACGTCTGTACGAAAATTAGCTGCTTCTGTGCCATCGCAACCCTCAAGAATGACAGTTTGGAGAATGTTAAAATCAATGCCCAATATTGAGTACACTAAAGGTATAGCATATACAATAGCATACAATATTATGTGTAATAGATGAATGTTGTTTATAAATACGTTGTTTCCTACATATACTGTATTAAACAGGTCAAGTGCAACCTGCGTGGAAGATGCACCACTTGCACGCACGAGAAAAATTTGCCGTAGATCACGTAACCTGGACGCACGAATGGTTAAACATTATCTATTCTAGAAACCAAACAAACACTGTGGATAAACATCATAATAAGCCAAACAAAACCTCTTGTCCACAATATAGGATAAATTTATTATCACATATTGTGGACAAGAGATTTTTTTGGCTTATTATGATGTCTTTTCTGATGAAAAGAAGTGGAATTTAGACGGTTTATATGGATTTCAGTTACTGGCATGGCATTCGCCATGAACAACACTTCTTCAAAAACGGGCAACAAGGTGGTGGTTCCGTGATGACATGGGGGCATTTGGCGGTCTGGGCCAGACAATGTAGCGCGTGTGTATCAAGTGCTGTGCACCTTGCACTGCTCACCAGTCACTTCCCCCACCAGTATTCATGTTGGAAATTTGAATCGCTGGACACCACACGGAGTACGAATGAATAAACTAACATTAAACACTTTACGATTTTCTATCTTGCAGATCCTTTCCTTATATCTTCACAATCACATTCACGACTGTCACGTGACAGTGGAAGGTTAAGTGTAATACAGAAGTAAGGATACGTAAATTGCATATAAAATAATAAGATTTATTCACTCGAATAAATAAACAACTTTTCTTCAACTTGAAGTACAGAAATATTTATTTTATTTTATTTATTTATTATTTATTGATTAGTAATCCAATACGTCCATCCAGGGCCTGTATGGCCTGAGACCGACGAGTTGAAAGTACAGAAATATAAAACTTATGATACGAAAGACAAGACAGGGGTCGTTAGAACGATTCACTGAGAATACTTGAACGTGAGAGAGTTTATAACTATTTAGTCTAATATGTAGTGAAACGTCAACTGGCTGTATAGCAGGACGCAACAGACTCTGTAGACGCAGTCGGCTCACAATCAATAACGACTGCGTAAAATTCCTCGCTCACCGAACCTGTGATGGGCGAACGGGCAAAAGGAATAAATGACGTACTAATCCGTAGACGAGGTACAATAGCTTAGTACTCTACCAATGAATAAGAGTTTGCACTCAGTTAGCAAAAGAGAATCCTTGGGATTCACGAAGTCAGATAACACTGGAACGTGGGCAAGTTGAAAGGCAGTCGTAAATACGAAGAGCACTAATTATGCAGAAAGCCTTACGAAGCAACTTGTCGCACGGAAAACATTACGCACATTCTTTAGCCACTATATTATTCTTGAAGCACACAGGCGTTCGCTCAGAGAAAACTTAATGATCAACAGTTACCTTAACAACATATAATAGTCTTAACTTGGAAGCACAATGGCGTTCACTCGTAGAAAACTTAATGACCAATAGTTACTTTAGAAACATACAATAGCATTAGCTTGGAAGCGCAATGGCGTTCACTCGGAGAAAAAATTCGTAACAGTAGTTTACTCAGAATCTTACTGCAGCTTAATTAAAGTCGTTTACATAACTAATGTGCGTATTAGAGTAGCATTCAGCTATCGGCGGTTACTTTATAAATGAATGGCAACTTAAATAGAGAGCCGATCTGAAATGCCGATACGTGCTATCGAGCAAAGGATACCGCGAAAGCACCACAAAGTTCAGTTCCGGTTGAACTGAAGACTTCCGGATGTCGCCGTCAATTGAACGAATATAGTTGCTGAATCGGTCCCTCGATGCAGCCGAGATCATTCGTTATGAGTCCACGTAAACCAAACGGGAAAATTCCAAAGGATTGCGCAATAGCCTTAGTAATCCTCTTCTGTACACAACACCGTGGAAAATCTCCCTCGTGGAATAAATTAAAGTACACTAAGTGCTCATAGTATAGATTAAGACAACGGTAGGCGGGAACTGAGATGTTCGCATTCAGAAACCTCCTTCCTCGCTCCGAAGACGTAGTTTCCTTAACGTTAACAGTTTTTGTAATCTCATTCCTAGTTCCATCTTGATGGATTGCATACTTAGATCCTGATGAATTTACAGGAAACGGAATCGTCGAATCTCTTGAGACTTCCGCCCCGCTTCCGCGCACGGGCGTTTCCATTAGCTCGCCTCGGGTTGATCGCAGCGGCTGGCTTCGTTCTCTCTCGAGACGCCCGAGCATCCACATTTGATGTCACGGTCGTTTTTGCCGGATAGACATACCTTGCCTTGTGATGCTTAAAAACGGACCGTGACAACGACACAGGAATGAACAAATGAACGGATACGGAAAGGCTCAACCAGATATAAACCCGATCTTTACAGATTGACTTGGTGTCATACCCAAAAGCGGGAACTGGTTGCTTGTCTCGTTTTTCACGAGAATCTCCTTCACCACGAGAAATTAGATTCAGGATTCAACATGTAGTGAGCAAAAATATTATCTGTCCACCAGCTTACATAAACATAAAAACGTTAAAATAAACAAAATCTTGTAAACATTCCAAGGAGGAGCCTTAGCAGTGAAGCAGAAATACATTTATACATTTATTAACAAGAAATTACTCCCCGAGTAGGGTAAGGCACGTAGCAGACCTTGCAATCCTCTATTTTTACCCCTTTATCTTCACTTTTTACCCCAAGTTTTTTAATCAAAAAATTGATTTTCTCGAACGTAATGTGTAGAAAATGTAAAAATCTCATATCTTCTTTCCCTATCATTTCCGATGTAATGACATATCACATGCCATATGTTATCATAATTCTAACGACCAAGTACTTGCCACCCCCGCAATTCACTGAAACAATTAGGGTCTAAATTTCATAGTAATGCATATCTTGCATAGAGGAAGCTGTATACTGAATTTCACTCCTTTACGTACCTAAATAGCAGATAGATCTTTTGTCCTCTCTGAATCCCACCCCCGTAATCCCGACCCCAGTGCACCAATCAAAACCAAACTAAATAGTGAAGGTGCACATGCCCATAGTAAGCTACATTTCGAATTTCTACCTCAAAAATGTAGAAATTATGAAGGGGACGGACGGACATTATAAAACCAAGAAGTAGGGTAGATGTACCAGTAATTGACAGTTTAAGACATTACTGTGAAACAAAATTGTGTACGTAATACAAATTGTATTTTGAAACTTTTCTAATTATACCATTAAATTGTAAATAGAATGCAGAATGCGCCAATCTCTATACAATTAATATATCTTTAAAAGTTATTAAGTTATTAAATTTTTTCCTAACTAATGCATGAATCGCCAGTAGTTGTATTCTTTCACCATCAGAAATTTCTCTCTCCCTTTGCTCTTTATTAAAATTAACCCCTTAAATTCATAATTCGACTGTCTCTCTCTCTCCCTCGACTTACTTAATAACTACAATTTATTCTACTTATCTAATATATACGAATTATATATTCTACTTATCTAATATATTAGATATATATAATGCACCAGAAGTTGACAGGCAGTTTCACCAGTAATTGACAATACTTTAATTACACATTTTTATTATATATTTATACAAAAAAAATTGATAACATTCAATAGTAGCTGAAGAAATCAAGCATTTTTAAGAATGTCTAAAGTATTTAACATAACTAAAATTGTGCTTTTTAAAACTTAAGTTGTTCATATTGATCATTTATCTTTTTTCCCCTTTGAAATAATAAATAAAATCAGTCTATTCCCATGTAGAGTGCAAAGACCATAAAAAATGAAGGTGTTTTCCAGTAGTGCAGTATCATCAGATCTTGGCCAACAATTTGTTCATAGAAAAACTTGAGTTTTGACAACTGTTCTCCAACTTTGCAAAATTCATCCAATTCATCCTATGCTACGTCTTATCATACAGTAATAAACAGAAAAGTAATTTTTTTCTTGGAAGATAACTTGTCCTGGGCTATCTGTTGATCGTCTCTGTGACAAGATTCAGGACCAACAAAAATAATCGGCGAATAGGGCGTAGAAGATTTATGTCAAAGTGGGTGATCTAGAAATTAACAGTCAAGTTCCTATAATTGACAGTTAGGTTAAATACTGGAAATTCAGAAGTTACACTTAAAACCATCATGTTTCCTTATTATTACCCTATATTCTAAACCACATTAGTATATTTTGTGGTCGTTTTTTTTTAAACACAGAAATTATCAATAACTGACAGGTTATGTCAATTACTAGTGACACTACATATCTGGGTTCTAGTAATTGACGGTGAATTAAAACAGTTAAAAAATTAGTCATCAGAAATTCTGTTACTACTAGAAGTATTGTCCACTGATCACACAAAAAGATTCACGTAAAATTAATAACAAATATTGCATAACATTCATGAAATAAATTCAAGTACTCAAATCCTCGCGTAGTGGTTCATTACAAGGTTTTTACTACTCGATAAGGCATTGAACAATCGACACGTGTTTGCGGCCATAATAGGGACCAAAGTTCCTTGTTTTTTATTTTTCTGGGAAGCCTAATACGTTGCTTAATAAGAGGTGGCAACTGCAGTCCCTTTTCTTGCTTTGTTACTTTATTAAAAGCCTTTAAATCGTGGATTGTCAATTACTGGTACACTGTCAACTACTGGTACATCTACCCTAGCTCCATTCTTCCGCTACTTAATAACATAGATTATGAGCATTTGAGCAATCGTACGTCGACAAAGCGATATCACGTGCGCGCGCCGATATTAATAATGCTTAAAAGATGAGCAGAAAGTAACAATATATTCCTTCTTGACAAATCGATTCTTATATGACATGCTATTATCTTGGTATTATTTACACTCACCGTTTTAGCATGTGAATTCGATTCAAAGGGGTCCACGAAAAATTCTGAGAAGTTGATACGGCCGAGCTAAGATTTTGATAATCATATTTCTGAAAACGGAATTTGAAAAGTTAATTCGTTTTCAAGTTATCGTGCAAACGGCGGACGGACGGTCGGATAAACGTACAGACCAAGGGCGTATTCTCATAAGTCGGATAAACCAATTAATTTTGAATGAACCAATCATAATCTACAGTATTTAAACTATATGACATCTCACATTAGGTAGAGATCACTGTAATAAATGGGGAAAAGTAAAAATACAGTAAATAAGACACCTTGTCATAGTAGAACCAAAACATTATCCGTCCAGATAAGTACTCTAAGCCAAAAACTATTATCTATTATGAAAAATTAACCAATCACATTCACAATAGATTACTTATCAGTATGAATAATAAATGATGTAAAACTTTGCAGAAAAATAAGACAATAAAGGAATATTCATATGACTTGAGGGGTAGAGTCATAGCTGGACTAAAGGATGGGAAGAGTCAGTGTTTAATTGTCAAGGAACTCCAAAAAAAATATCAGAACGGGAGGACAGAGAAATTGTGAATCGCATTAAAAAAGATAGGAAAAAAATCAGTTGTAGAACTGCGTGCAGAAGTGAATAATGATCTAAACATTATCACTTATTCCTCAAACCATTGAAACAGGTTGCATGAAGCCGGACTTAAAGGATGCACGCCAAAGAAAAAGCCCTTGCGTTAGTAAGAAAAGTCAAGTGAGACGCCTGAATTGGGCAAAAGAATATCTAAACAAAAACTATTTGGAACACAATTGTGTGGTCAGATGAAAGCATATTTAACTTATTTGGCTCAGGTGGCTGTATCAAAGTTGGAGAACACCTGGTGAAGAGTATAGACTGGAGTGTTTGAAGCCAACAGTGAAATTGGAGAGGAAGTGTCCTGGTATGGGGCTGCATTGCCAGCTACAGGGGTGGTACATCTAGAATTTATCTATGGCATTATGGACCAACACCAGTACAGAGAAGTTCTTGATAAGAATCTCCATGCTTCTGCAAGTAAATTGGGATTGAGAAGAAGTTTTAGATTTCAGCAAGACTCAGATGCTAAACATTGAGCTCATTCTGTGAAAGTGACGTCTGTGTTTCAAAAGTTCCCGAACGCAGGAGATGACTTTCCCTGCATAATAACGTACAGTTTTGCATGTATGCTGAAGGGCTGGTAGACAGGAGCCACTGCCTCTCAACCTCTTTTTTTTTCAATTAATGGATGCTCCCAATCGTTACGAATCCCGCTTTTTATTTTACATAAATGCAAATATAGTCCGTCTATTATAACTTGGCAAATGACTCCTGGTAAATCTTAATCCATTTAGGCTTTGATTCCTCATCTATTCCTGCTCTAATCTAATTAACTACTTATTAAAAGCAGGCGCTGGTATTATGAGGCTAGGGACTAACGTGATTGGCTAAATTTGAACTATGACATTAATTTCTCAGTCAAGGTCATGTACCAAGTTATAATAGACGGACTATACGCAAATATGAGAGTGAAATAAAAGGTTAAAGTAAAAAAAAATAGAAGTTTTATTTATAAAACCTACGGTATTAAGCTTATTCGCTACTTTCAGTTTAAGTGGCGCCGCCCTTGTGGCATTACTTGAACTGAGCTAAGTAAGATTCGTAGTTTAAACAATGGTTTTATAACAGACCACCAATCCCAGATAACATTCTCTCATAATAGTTATTAGAACGAATTTTTATCCTAGACAGTCATCTATTTTTTTAGCTTAAAAATGGAAGAATCCTACTTTCGCTGCCATTTTTTCAAATAAAAACAGAGCCCTCTAAATTCACTGAAAGTAGCGAATACCGGTACAGTAACAGTTTAAAAAGCATTTATTGCGTGAAAAACAAATGAAATACAGTATGCAAGAACGAGCAGAGATGGTTCTCCTTTGCGCGAGAGGGGATTTGGATTTGACATTGCACAATGCCTCCGACTAATTCCATGCCCGACAACCTGACCGCCCGAAGCCTTCAACAAGTACTCTTTGCCACTCTGTAAAACTGATTTCATGTAATTTATTTTAGCACATGGTTTATTTTAGTGGTTGGCCGAACATTACTCCTGCTGCCATAGGTTAGGCTTTCCCTACATACAGAAGGGGCAGTTCGGTAACTTTTAAAACGCACGATATAATTGGTTTTAATGAAATAATCAAAACAGGACACACAAATTGTGCAAATTCAAAAAATAGTATTTGAACAATAATTCCTTTCAAACTGAAATAATCAAATGCTTAATAAGGTAAGCCTTATATTAAGCCTACACAACAAAAAAAATAAGGAAATTATTATAAAAGAAAACACTGCATGCTCATTAGAACTATAAAAAAAAACTAATACTGTTCAAGGGAAGATGTTAAAGGCCCATGCCAAGCAATGAGACAGCCAGAAGAAAAAATGCTAAAGAAAATTTCAAATTACATTTTTAAGCCAAAGTGAAGAATAGAAAAAAAATGGAAATAAAACATTTTACAATTTCAGAAAGGTTGCAGGTCCTAATTGCATGACTGTCTCGTATTCATAGCCTTAGCGCACTACCAGAAACATGGCTTATACGTAGTCCACATAAATTTCACAAGATGAATGACTATAAGCCTTGTTAACACAAATCTTGAGAAGAGAAATCACTTGTTTGACGAGAATTTCTAGATCGCATTGCATATTTTAGTTTTTAAGAATGGAAAATAAAACGATCTCACTAAGGAAACACCATTGCAGTGGCACAATATGAATCTGAATCAAAGTTCCAAAGGGATAATGTCCATCTCAACAGTAGATGTGAAAATGACTAAGTTCAAACCGTGACTTAGAAAGAAAAACTAAGTGCAATTCTCCAAGTGAAGTGGCTATTCATGACATCCGGAGTGGCTAGAAGCCGCTATTAAAATTGGAGCAGATGGTGAGGCTCCAGAAGAGCATCCTTAAATCATAAACCAGGCAGGGTGCTCAGGTGAACATGCTCTAGGATGGGCCTATTCAAACGCCTCGTAAAGAGGCCCATTCGTCCACCGGCGGATCATCCGATGTCGAGGGGTAACAAGAACAGGAACGAGAACGAGTTCTGGTCCCCTCCGATGACCTTGCAGAGACGTTGAGATGAAGCGTTAAGTCTCTGAAACAAAGCTGGGCCAAGCCGAAGCCACTCGAGATGGAGGAAAGACCTGAGATGGACGGCGCCCCTCCTCCATACAGCTGTGGCTGACGGGGATGAACCACGAACACGATCCAGACGGGCCAGCCACAGTTCTCGATTCAGAAAGACGATGGAGATGGCCAGGTCCAGCTTGTATGCATTGCACTGACTGGTAGGAAAAGGTAGTCAATCCAAAATGCAATGAAAGGCGATCCCAGATGGACTGTGCGAACGGGCACTCGGCTCTGTTAGGAGGTTGACAATTCTGTAGTAAGGTCCATGGATCCGCCATTGAGATTCAGCAGGTTATCTCCCTGGTTTTTCAGGATTTTCCATGACTCCAAATAATTCAACCTTTTTGGGTCGTCCACCATGTGGAGGATTTTCAGAGACCCACAAAACATGATCGATGGATTCAGAGACCCACAAAACTGGCAACCAGCAGATCCAACTACTCCCCACTGATGTAAGCGTTGGAGAGTATAGAATCCATGGTGCAGCAGACGCCATTGGAAGTTGAAGACCGTCCACTCGAAGGCTAGGGTCTTGATGGCCTTCAAGATGGCTGACCATGGATACTCGGGATACCAACATACGATGTCAGAAGTCGCACCCTGGTCGGACTGCTAGAAGAACCAAGATAGACGAAGGCCTCCCCAGTCTTCTGGGTCCAGTTGGCGCAATCCAGGAATAAAAGTCGCAAGATCTCGCTGGACCAGATCGTAAAATCCAGGAGACCGCAGGTTAATTGTCACTGGCAGCGAGGTAGCAACGGGCAGCCCATTCACGTTAAAAATGAAACTCAAGTGCAGGAATAAAAAGTTAGCCCAGATGGGAGGGGGGGAGGAGGAAGACTCCGATCAGGGTGGCTATGCTGGCCAGGATAAGATATCGCTGGATGTCTGGCAGATCCAGGCCTCCTCCATCAAAGGGGATAAACAGCAATTCGGAATGAACGGGGTGGCGATGTGCTGAATATCCCCAAACACAGTCCACAACTGCACTGCGCACTTTCTTCAAGAACTGATGGGATGGTAAGGCGAATAGGCATTTAGACGTCAGCAGAGGCAAGATGTGCATCTTGACGAACCTCGCCTTGACAAACATCGAGGTGGTAAGCAAAAATATTTGCCAAGGCGAGAAGTACACTTACACAATTACTTGCTGCCAGTGACGAGAGTCCATGTCCGGTAAAAAGGAAAAGATGTATCCCAGCACTGTAATTTGCGCAAACCATTTATTAGGAAAGCACGAAGATAATCCATCGTCCATTTCCCAATAGCGATGCCTTTAGACTTGACAAGATTGATGGAACTTTCCATCGAAGTGCTAAAGAGATCGAAAGATTCCTTATAGATGCTGAGGGCATACGCATCAGACGCAAAAAGCACCACATCATCAGCATAAGCCAGCGTTCGGATGTTGATCGAAGCAGCTGACAAATCATAATCCCGGGCATCAGGGTGGCGATTGAGAATTTGTAGTAATAGCTCCAAATAGAAGATGTATAGAAGGGGGGAGAATGGATATCTCTGCCGGACGCCCTTGGAAAGTGCGAAAAAGGACGAAGTGGAGCCATTAATCGCCACACATGTTGTGGCTGAAGCATATAGTGCTGAGATAATCGTAGCAAATTTCCGAAGATGAAGATGGTGAAACTCTCGGAAAAGAAACACGTGATTCACCTTGTCGAAGGCCTTCTCCTGGTCAAGGCTTAAACATGGTTGGTCTGACGGAGCACACGCGCTTCCTCCATAACACATTTGATGGTGATCAGGTTGTCGGACATCCTGCGAGATGGAATAGAGCAGGATTGGCCCGGTCGAAGAACTCGTCGGCGAAAAATTTGAGCCGTTGTTGGAGCACACCAGTGAAGACCTTATAATCTGTGTTGAGTAGAGTAACAGGCTTCCACTGAGTGACAAGTTCAGGGTCCGGAACCTTGGGGTCCAAGATGATCTTCCCCACGGTGAAGTCCGATGTAATGGAGGAAGGGTCTTTAAGCACAGAATCTACACTTGCACCAGGAAAGGCCCAAGAAGTTTCCAGGTCGCATCGAAGAAGGAATACGGGATGCGTCTCATCCCGGACTGGACTGATGACGGCCATCCACCGACAGAAACTTTCTTGACTTCATCTTCGGAGAAGGGAGGGGTGATAGACAGGTCAGCATCCTCAGTGAAAGGTCTCAGAGCCTCGATCCATTGCCTCGTGGCGTCGGACGGAAAGATTGGGCAGCTTAAAAGTGATGAAAAATGGGAATGGAAGGCGGACAAGATGTCGGAGTCAGATTCCACTATCCCATCCTCCACCACCAAGCGATGACATCGTATCTTGTTGGCGCGGCGCCTCTCCTCGGCGAACACTGCTGATGACATATGCCTGACGTCAGACGGCCAGGACAATTTGGCCCTGAGAGCTGCGCCGGCGGCCTTGCGGTTCATTAGAGCGTTGATCTCGCTCTTCACTTGACAGATGTCATCAGCATACTACCTCTTCGGGATGGAACAGCGGAGGAGACGCAGGATTTCTTGCAGCATGAAGAGATGGAGCCGGTTGCGTCTGGCAGCATCCAGCCCAATTTTTCTAAAGAAGCAATGAATCTTGGTTTTAAGAGCAAGACACGAAGCTAACGATGGAGGCAGGTTGTGGAAGTGTCTTTCCACAAACCGAACGAACATTCCCTTGTATTCATCGAAAACAGAGAAACGTTCAGAAACCAGTTGTTCGAAGCAGTGCCTGCAGTGGAAGCTTGTAATGGAGGGTTCCATGACCACCCAATGGCACTGTGGTCCGAAAAAGAGCATGGAATGACCTCCATTGAACCCGATGCGCCACCAAAAGCGAAAAAAAAGGTCCAATCTCGAAGACAAAGAGGGCCTCTGATGAAAGGTGGACCCAGACTGGCTGGAATGGGAAGAAGACACCCAAAGCTCGAAAAGTGAGTTCCGCTGGCACAACTGGTAAACACATCCGGACGAAAAGCACACAATCCGGATGACAATTGAAGTCCCCAGCAACCACTACAGGCAAAGAAGAACACAGATGGAAATCCAGGTCCTCAAAGAATGTTTGTTTCTCTGCTGATAAACACGGGGCGTACACATTAAGCAATCGGAATTTTAGACCAGATAGAAAGAGGTCTAAAGAGATCACCCTGCACTCGCAGTCAAAGACAAAGTTCGACACCACAATGGAGGGGTTGAAGATGATAGAGGCACACCCTTGCCCATGTGGGACGATGAATTAATAAAAAATTGTCCAGATGGATATTGACTGCGAACGCCAGGGAGGTCTGAGAGCTGTTGAGAAGCAGCAAGCTTCATCTCCTGAAGCAGAAAGACCTCCGCCTGTACAGGGTAATGAAAGATGATAAAACCGATTGCTTGAAGGACGAGTCAAGGGAACGAACGTTTAAGGAAATGATCTTCACTGCGAAATTAAGCTGACGGAGGCTGACCTGTATCTGAAGGAGACTTGAGCCTCACCGACGAGGGAGGAGGCTCAGATGTCTTCCGTCTAGGGGTACGAGCACGACCCAAAGAGGAAGAAGGGCTGCGATGATGGCTTGCGCAGCTGTTTCTTTCAAAGAACAGGACACAGGAATCCCGTCCTTCTTGCTACGATGTCGTCGCGGCTTTTTCTTGCGAGGGCTTTTAGGCGTCGCAAGATGATCCCTCTGAGCAGATGCTGATGGCTTCGAGGTCCCAGCAGATGAAGACACTCTCACAGGCGCAGGCGTACAGGCGATTCGTAGAGGCTGCGACGCTGATGAATGCGCGGGTGGAGGAAGAGATGGGAACTCCTCCACAACAAACACCGACACGGAGCATAACGAATCGCCTGCGATGACTTCAGCAGAGTTGACACCTCCAACACCGGGGAGACACATGGCGAAGGAGGAGAAGCAATAGTTTCACAAACCACACGAGGCTGAGGAGGGGGTGGTATCTCTCTTCCTGACGTCCTAGGAGGAGGCGACTATAGCGGGGCCGCCTTGGATTCCTGGGCGAAGGACAAGGCGTGGTCACTCTGCTAGGTACTGGCGACTTGGCTTGTGAAGTCATCCTTGCTGGCTGCTGGGACGACATCCCTCGAGGCGGTGGCATTGGGCCTACTGGCGGTGCACATGACCTCTCCAGGCACTTGTGGTATTTGCCGACGATGCGATTGCAGAAGTCGTACTGCTTTAGGAGAGGACAGAGCTTCCGGATGTGGGAGGACTTCTTGCAGTAACAGCAGCACTGCCTCTGGCTCTTGTAGAACACGAAGACACGCTCTCCGTGCAGCACAAGGGAGTCAGGCACATGTCCAACAGAATCTCATCATTCATCTGCAGGGGGGAGTCGGAGTGTTCTGGATAGGACATGTAGTCCTTCAAATATGCTTCGGACATCAGCAGCGCGGCACCCTGAACATGGATGGTGAAATGCCCAGGGTCGGCTTGAAACAAGTGGATAGTAGTCTGGCTGACTTTGACGTGGCCAGCATCTACTATTCGCTCAGCAACATTTCGGTTCCTACAAAGCATCCTCGATTCAATGGAGGAAAGCCTTTGCAGGACCGAAACAGCAGGGAAGCCCGACGGAAGAACAGGGGGATATGCCGGTTTGGGCACAAGCCCTTCATGAAAGCACCGACGGCAAACGGGCCGTCGGCAATCATCATTACCATGTAATGATGAAAACAAAAGAGTCAGCTAAAGTTCGAAAGGGGGGACTAACCTTCCCCGAGGGTTGTAAAGGAAAAGTTACTAATCCCAGAGTATCGCGTCCGGCTCGTGAAAACAAACGGTGATAAATCGTGCTGCATGAAACGTGATTCTTGCAACAAACAATCTTATACAAGCATCAACAATTCCAATTGTTGAAATTAAAAAATTACAAAATCCCATTGTTAAAAAAATATTAACTATTTAGGTTTATAAATTCTTAATGTTTTTTATTAAGTTAAAGTTTTTAATATTTATTCCAAGTTATTTAAGCTTTCAAGATTCATTTTAAGTTATTTTAGTTTTTATTATCCAAGAACACATCACAAAAGAAGTCCTCAAATCCTCAGAAAGTTTAAGTGCTTGACTGGCTTCCCCAGTCATGTGACTTAAATCCAATAGAGCACCTTTGGGTCATAATAGAAATGAAGAGGAAAAACCGTAGACCAAAGTCAAAAGCAGATTTAAAAGACTTGTTGACAAAAAATGGAATGATGTAGGTGAAAAAAAATACCAAACCACAATCGATTGCATAGACTTTGCCAAGGCCAAAGGAGGTCCCACTAAATTTTAAAAATTAAGTTTAGATTGTACATCTGCCCTAATATTTAAGTGGACTGATAATATTTTTGTCACAAACATGTCATACAGACCTATTTTGTATTATAGTATCTCATATCAATGATAAACCCTTGGGGTATTATTCAGAAGCTTATAACTGTATAGACACTAATATGTGCAATGAAACTTGATTAATGTGAATACCTCACTTAGTGTCATTCATTTCAATCACTTGCAAACTGGTGGACGGATAATTTTTTTGTTTGCTCACTGTAATTTTTTGTCCTGCATTACATTTCTTTCTACGCCAAAGGTATCAGGCATTTGCCACAACGATGGCAAAAATTCCTGGTGCACATGGAGAATATTTTGAAATATTGACCTAATTTGGTGCTTTTCGGACATTACATTTCCTCTGTAAAAATAAAAGTCTAGGTCAATCTTGAACGACCCTTCTATTTTACGTTTGACTTCTTCCTGCCTCCTCTGCTTTGTCTTCATCAGATTTTACTTTTGTCCACCATTTATTCAACATTTCTCGTTGACTTTTAACTGTGATCGTAAACGTTCTACTGAAATGATTTGCTTCCCCAGTGCATCTGATTTAACATTTATGACCACTGTATCAGATTAAATTTCAAATTCCAATTATTAAGTGTTATTTTTTATTAAAAACAAATTACAACTAATGCTTTTCGAAATGCCATAAAACTATTTTAGGAAATATTTCTTTTACGAACACTAGTATGTTTTTCTTATACCCTAAAAATATATAGGGGAAATTAAAATTTTGTGTGAAGCATATAAAAGGGTCGTAACCTTACCACTGTCCGGCTATGGGGGAGAGAAGTGATCACACTAAAAGATGTGCATGCATTAAAAATTCCTGATAGAGGGATATTCACACATTAATTGAATCATGAAGAAGAGTTGCAATCTTGTGATGTGCATATAACAATGATCAAGTTTATAGTGAAATTCCACCTATCCTCTCCCCAACTGCGATTGGTAGAGGTGGACCAGTTACATGGCCTTCCAGATCACCGGATCTTACTCCTCTTCTTCTTGTGGGGTCACATGAAGGCATTCGTCTATCGCGCACCTGTCACTACCATTGAAGAGCTGGTTGCCAGGATATTTTGGCAACATACGGGAGTCAATGTTGCGACGATGATTGGTGGACATTTTGAACAGCTTTTTTCACGTTTGAATAGACTAATTGATATTACGTTTTTTTTTTCATTTGCACGTTACATCATTTCTATCCCTCATAGCCGGACAATGGTAGGGTTCCGACCCCCCCCCCCCATGCTATGGTAAAAACTGCTTGTTTTGGTATATCCTTACTGTGTGTAACGGTTGGTAACTACCTTTAGAATACGTATTTTAACTCAAACATTGCGTAAATCATCTTTTGTCTCTGTTTTTTTTTATTTTCCAGATGACATTAAGCGGCACGAAAGCGTCATTTTCCTACAGATTCATGAGGAATTTTGAACTACGTAAACGCGTTGACATCGTCGTTAATTGGTTCTCTAAAGATGATGTAAACTTTGTTGCTCTTCATTTTGGGGAACCAGACAGCACTGCTCATAAGAAGGGTGCGTTTGCTCCAAAAATTCGAGATAGAATAAATGAGCTGGATGATATTTTTGGTTATCTGTTGCAGCAATTGCGTGAAAAAGATTTATTAACTACTACTGATATCATCCTTCTATCGGATCACGGATTAATCGATATGGATAAATATCCCCAAAACAACCTTATCTTGAAGAATTTTCTGAATCGGGCGAAACTCCGTTTCCTTACAGTAATTATTTAAAATTAAATTTAATAAAATTGAACGTTTTTTACTTAGTTTCATTCTTTTTACAATCCTAATACTATTTTTTGTAATATGAAAGACAGGGATCTTATCATTCATAGTGCCAATTGAAAAAGACAATGTGAATGTGATTTACAGAAAATTAAAGAATTGTCATAAAAATTTTGATGTATACTTGAAAGAAGACATACCAAAAGAATATCACTATTCAAACAATCGAAGGATTGCGCCGATTGTAATTATCGCAAAGGAACCATTTCATACAGTTTGGGTAAGTAAAATAAGAGCGTTTCTGCCATTACGAAGTAATATAATTCCTTTAAATGTGCGAACCAATTTAGAATTCAGTAGTAAATTAAAAAAACGCAACAAAACAAACCTAGTAGATATTACATATCCATTGGGTTCCTTTGGTTACATTTTTACTTTTCAGGATAGTTCTATATACGGATATCTTTACTTTCATGTTTGATCATGTTTACCACATATTCTGTCTTCTAAAATCTACATCTTCTAGCGTGAATCTGTTGAGATATACGTGGATATCGCATTAAAAATGCATTATCGGTAAACGTTCCAAATTGTCGATACATAAGAGATCGAATATGTAATAATTTTGCTTAAATTTTCATGTATAAAGGCAGTTATTTTTTGAGGCAGGTATTACTTAAAATAACAGAATTATTCGTTCCCAGTCCCTAATTCCTTTAGCACGATTCCTTTATTTGCAGTGACAGGAAATAAAGTATAATATTTCTATTTTCAAAAAACAAGGATAATGAAATCCATGAAAGAAAAG
This sequence comes from Rhysida immarginata, assembly GCA_023313115.1. Classification (NCBI taxonomy): domain Eukaryota; kingdom Metazoa; phylum Arthropoda; class Chilopoda; order Scolopendromorpha; family Scolopendridae; genus Rhysida; species Rhysida immarginata. The sequence continues at coordinate 132,915 of JAHWFO010038147.1, read as the reverse complement.
AAATTATTTGCAGACGAAGACAGCTTTGTTGTAGAAACATGATTAACTGAAGCGCTATACAGGGTGAGTCTGAAACTCTGTCACAAACTTTTAAGTGGAGGTAGTATGGATGATTCTAAGCAAAAAACTTCATATGAACATGGGTTAGAATTTGAACGATTCTAATGATTCTAACGAATTTAGATCAACAAGTTAATAACTCACTTTCTATAACACCTAGGAATACAGTTTGAAGAAATAATAGGGTACATAAAACTGGGTACTTTTAAAATTTGAAAGAATTCCAACTAGTAGTTTCCGAGTTACGCACTCAACAGCGTAACACGTGCTCACATGTGAGTACTAACCATCACGTGTTACGATGTTGACTATGTACCTCGGAAACTACTCTTTGGAATTCGATCAAATACACAATTTTATGTACCCTATTATTCTCCCAAGTTTCATCATTCTAGATGTTGTAGAAAGTGAGTTATTAACTTGATCTTAGTGGCAGCATTTTTATTTCTGTTCATATCTCAGTTAGCGTTCAAATTCAGACCCATGTTCATATGAACTTTTTTCCTTAGAATCATCCATACTACCTTCCTTAAAATTTTGTGGCATGGTTTCAGACTCACTCTATATAGTTATCTTGTGTGGAAGCGCCTTTTACATTCTGATAAGTTATTGGGAACAATTTTTAAAACGTTTTGCTTCGGGCTTAAAAACCTTAGTCATTCCATACCAAATCAACCAGATGTCTAAGCCAGTAGGTCTTGGAAGTTGATATTTTGGTTATTTGTTCCATGCATTAATGTAAAGAAAAATGCAAAATTTTAAATTTTTCGGAATTGTGGTTTTGGAGTTATAAATTTTTAAAGTTTTAAAAAAAGCCGAAAAACGACGTGTTTTTGTTATTTGGCTATTTCTCAAAAAACTATATTTGTCAGGTCCTCTGTGCTCGAAATTATACGTTCTGTTATTTTCTCAAAACTTGGAGAGTACACTTTAGTGTCCATTTTTGCCTCAGATACAGGAATTATTGCATGGATTTTACGGTGTTCCTTTTACAGTTTGTGGTTCATCAAATCTTGCTTTCAGTTTTCTTTCATTTTCACTCTATTGCTCAGAAGTGCAATACTTGAATTGAATTCCAGGAATGCTTGTCTTTGCAAATTCGTAGAGTTGTTTAGGAGTCATGATTTGCTGTTCATAAGGGCGTTGTAAACTAGTTTTACTAGCTAAACTCTTTACCACCAAATCTCGGTCCTAATTTCCATTATTTGTTTACGCCGGGACGTTTTTATTAAGCTTTATCTAAATTGGAGTGTTTTCTTTTTTCTTCAAATATGCTTTAATTAAATTATTAAAAAACTAAAAAGAACAGAATAAAAAATTATAAATAATAATAATAATAATAATAATAATAATAATAATAATAATAACAACAACAACAACAAATTACTTCACTAATGAAAATAAAAAAATTCTCTTAAATAATCTAAAACGCTCCTATAGGAAAACTTTGAATTTAAAAATTTGAAACAATCCAGCTACTGGAGCGTTGTACATGTAAATATTTTTGTAGCTAATTGATTAAATAGGGTTTAAATTTGCTGTAATTTATATATTAAAATCTAAAAAAGAACAGAATAATAAATTATTATTTGCTCTTAGTGTAAAAACCCGTTCAGTTATCATGATCAGTTTACAAACGTTCAAGATGAAAGCGTTGTTCGTTAACCCGGCGTTAGTGCGGTGGGGTGTCTGAAATCCCAAACCTTTTCTTTTTGATTTTATCACTACTTGGAGTAGTTTGTCAACAATGGACACACAACCATAGCTAACGTACACGAAGTTATATTCATTTTGGTTGAAGACTTCATTGTGTAAGCACGTGTCGATTTCTGCGTTGGTGTCTCACACCCCACCGCACTAATGCAGTGACATAAAATTCTAGGAAAAGTAGGCTTCTTTGCATTACTTCTGTCAATAATATAAAACATTTTTATCTGTTTTCTTGTTTATGTGATATTAATGAATGTCTTTTAGGAAGATCCTAATTATGTCCGAGATATTAAGACAGAAAAACTAAATATTCCTGCCAAAGATGTAAGCAATTCTTGTGTTTGGAACATGTAATGTCATATTGTGAAAAAACTTTTTGCAGGATGCAAAATAAAACAATGTGCAGTCATAGTTTAGGTTTCATGCTTTTATATTAACTCCAATATTAAATTTGCTTTTATAATAGTTATATTTTTTCTAATAGAAATAAAATTCTTTCATTTATTTATATTTTTTTTTAAATAAAGGGAAAAAATCATACTTTCTCTTTATTTTCTTACTTATTATTAAACTAAATTTTTTTAGTGAAATTGAATCATCATAGCAATTTATAAGCTTAATAATAAATTATAAAATAACAAAACTTTAAAACAAACGGGAAAATTTCAAAACATATGTGACACCCCACCGCATACTGGTGTGATATTTTGTTACCGCACTAACGCCGGGTTAAATCCTTGTGCTCTCTCTGCAACACTTCGATAAAGAAAAGGGTTACAATTTTTGCCGACAGATGAAGCATTAAAGACCTTGTGGTGGCAAGCACACAAATAATGATCCATCAAATTGCACCTGAAGTGGAACTGAATATGGGTACTGTAAAGGCAATTGTGCACAAATATCTGAATTTCTGAACGTGTGATTATCTCACAACTCCTCTCACAAATATGGCCTTGTCACTGGGAGCATCTGACACGATACGCGTTCCAAGGAAATGAATCGTATTGCGTCTGGAATAAATTTCTGAATAATGGGGTTTCAGAATCTTTAATTTTGGCTGGTTATTTATTGAACTACTCTTATGTTAAAAAGTGAATGACAAATCCTCTGGCACGGCACCTTCTTAAATATTTACTTACGCACAAGATGCTACAGAGCAATTTCCTATTTTTCTGAAGACAATATTGCGAAATTGCAAAAGCATGTGTACTTTTTTTCATCTCTGGAGTAAATTCATTTTTCCGTTCCTTTTTACACAATTAATTGATTTATGATTGATTCAAAATTTACGATCATGCTTTAATTGCTCAATCCTTGACTGAGGAGTATGAAAAAAATCTCACCAGCTACAAAAACATTAAAATATATACAAGATTTTCATAATTATTACTTAACGTTTGTTAATGAAATAAACGTGGCTTTCATTGAAGAAAGCTTTCCTACAAAATAAGAAATACTCTAAATTATAAATATAAAGCACAATGTTTGTATGTATTATAACGCCCCTAAAAAATTCCACCTCTTAATTTTCTGGCTACTAACTTTTAACTCTTTCATTTTCAATGAATCAACTCGTTTCATGTTTTGATTGTTAGCATATCAGAATATGTCAACATTTGTGATTGTTTTTAGTTTTTGAAAAAAACCTCGTAACTCATTGTCTGTCGTTTAAGGGAATATTTAATTGACTTTTTTAACAAAAGTTATTTTGTAGGCAAAGCGCTTTGCTGCGAAGCCGATGCGCAACAATGTGAAGAATGTTGATTGCGAACGGAGGAGGAGATAGAATTCGGATGATGCTCGACGCAAATAAGCATCGAGACTGGGGAAAAATAAGAAATGACGGTTAACGACGTAAAAGTGAATTTACGCCCTCTGTTTCCTCAAATAATATTACTGGAGCAGATCCATCATGGACGATCTCAATTACGGCCAGTTTGTGAAAGTCAAATCAACGAAAACCCTATGTGGAATCGAGCCGAGACCGAAAAATGTCAGTCACAAAAAACGATTTTTTGAACTTACCCTAGCTAATGATTATACCTCGTCCAGAGATTCGATTTTAGATTTTAAGGCTTGATTTCTCCCACTTTAAATTATGATCTTGAAGATTCAGCTGTTTAAACTGTTCATCATGCGTTATGTTCCACAAGTAGTGAATGCCTGACTCGTCCATTATGAACTTTTGATGTCCCTCCAATGTCCAAACTAAATCTTTGTATTTGATAATTGCTTGAATGACGAAACTCAGTTAACTCCTGCGAACTTCGATGAATCGCATTAGTCCACTGCATGGAACCCAGTTGCGAGGATCTCGATACGCCGGCCGGTTCTGAACGTTCTTGAGGTTACACGTCCTGTGCCAAAACTCCAATGTGTCGATCCGTTTGTGAGCCCCGATATCTCATCCACTCAACGTGAGACAGGCCAGGGCACTCAAAAGTCGCCTGATCATTGGGGTCCGGACAACAATCCATCCTTCATTGTTTCCAACAAACGAAAAAATTCTGATTGTTAAAATCCAAGATGGAAACAATGAACGATGAATTGTTGCCCGGACCCCGATGATCATGTGACTTTTGAGTGCCCTGGCCTCTCGTTGGCCTCGCCTGAACTGTTTCGCCTTGCCCTGTGATCTTGTATGCGCGGTCCTGGAAATTTTTACGAGATGAACTGTTCTTTTCTCTGGAGAACCTATCTCGCCGGCCTAAGATGTAAGCGACTCATAGAATACCTAGGTACGGGTGAGGACCTTCTCCTATACTAACAGCCCCTTCTCCCTTTTCCAATCCACCTCAGAACCTCTTATTTTTGATCCCTGTCCCCACTGTTGCGTAGTTTATCAAGTAATGTTTTAATCTATTTTTTATCTTAGAAAATCCAAGTTTTGCCTTCTAACGTCCAGTGAAATCATTCTCTATAATAAATTCACTAAATGGTTGATTGTGAAAATTTTTGAATTGAATCACTTGATTGAAGAGTTCTTTTTTACGAAAGCAAAGCAGCATTGTTGTGTGAAATTAGCTTGATTGCAAGATAAGTGTCACATGCAGAGTGGAATGAACTAGCAAGGGCACTCGGCAATTGCCAACAGAACTACTGAGTCACCAAATATAAATTTATATTGAACAAAAATGTTTTATTCAACAAAGAAATAAGCAAAGGTAAAAGCATGACATGGACTGCCTACAAAAATACATAATAAGGAAAGGAAAAGAATTAAACTCTCTACAGAAACACTTTAAGAGAAAGAAACATTTTTAGACTGAAAGAAATTAAAGATCACCAGGAATTTTTTGAAACGTCATATTCAGAATACTTATAATCCAGAACACCAACATCTCCTTTTGTGGCATTGTAAAAACGTAAATTTCAGGGATTTTTCCCTCTTCTATTTCTGTATCCAGATTTGAATCATGACGCATACTAGATAGCAAGATCCGAGAGATCCAAGTTGTGCTTTACACACTCAAAACTGGAATAAATCCTCAAGTAAATAAACAGTGAGAGGAAGTTGGGGGTGTCAGGTTATCATTAATGTCTTTAATTGGTTGTCAACTTTCGATGGGCGGCCGCAACCATCGTTATTTTCAAGGATGGTATTGCTGCCACGAATTTTTCAAACCTTTTATTGTATGTTGAGAAGTCGTCCTGTCACAACATGCTTTGATGATGCTTTCGAGTTGCTTCAGCAGCATTTTTGCCAAATTTGAACTCGTGCAATAAAATGATGCGTATCTCTTGTGTAGACACATTTGCAAAATTGATATAAACTTTTACAACTTAAGGCGTTTGAAGAAGTTTTTAGCATCAGCTTAAAGACAAGAACAGCAGCTTTAAAATGATGTCACATAGCTTTAGTCGAGAAATAATTTGCATACCTATAAAATGCAATTGGTCATTAATTTTTTCACTAACCTAATATAACAGGATGCCATGTTGCAGGTCTGTTTGTACGTACCATATTGAGATGGAAGTGCTCCCCGAAGTGGATGATCCACCATTCGACAATCGCGACCGTATAAGGCTATTTGCCAATTGACGCCTCACCATTTGATCATAACAACACAAATCGCCATTTGCCAGCTGATTCTTCGAAATCAGATCTCCAGGAATAGACTGGAATACAAATACGTACGAAAACATTCAGAAGCGAGGCTCACAACATGGACTTTCATAATAGGATTGCCGTATGCAAGCTCCTTATTACCCGAACCAAGATGCTTCATCGACTTCGGTGCTGTACAGTGGGATGTGGAGACCTAGAAAACTGTGTTAAGAGTGATGAATCACACTACACACTTTTTCGGTCAGATGGACGTGTGGGTTTGGCGGACGACTTCTACCAAAGTGCATTCCCCAACAGTCAAATTCGGAGGACGGGGTGTAATGATATGGTCCATTCAACTTTTCAGTTTTGGCCTAAGATGTCCCATGTACATTGAACGCCGACAGAGAACATTCTGGACAATTAAATGCTCTATCTTGTGGCATTTTTATGGAATGGGTCCATGTGTCTCTCAGCAGGACAGTGCACAGTGCCATAAGGCTACCACTGTAACAGCATGGTTTGTGGACAATAAAGTCTAGTTTACATGCACGCATAATCGTATGCAATAGTTCAATTGAGCGACGAATCTCAAGTCGTATGAGCCGATTTAATTGAACCAGTAATTAGTGCGATTCAGATCACGCCGTCACATGACTTTTCACACAACTTCCATCGCATGTATACATCATACATGTTTTGAGGATATCTGGATATAATAATCTTGTATTAATCTATCTGTTTCTATCTATTTCTTATAAAGTTATTTTTCTCATATACTGTACATAAATTAAAATGAATTTAAAATATTAAATTTTCTCATTATAAACATTATTTGTAGTATTCAATTTTTTTCTTATTGTTCATTTATGTTAACTTTATTTCCATTTTTCTAACTAATTTTTATTTTCATGATTTCGATAAAGTGCAATATAATTTTAGGAATATTTTCTTTTTTTCATTTCGGAAATTTTTTTTTGGTCGATCGTTTTGGAAATAATCGATTGTCTTATTTTCCCACTGTTTTTATTGTTTGGAAAACTTAAATTTCTTTTATTTTTCCCTTTTTCAAAACTTGATATAAATTCTATTATATATTATTGTTTTGATATAACCATGTTATCACACTTATTTAATTTTCTTATTCATTTTAAATTTATGTATTTGAAAAAATAATTTTTATTTTATAAGAAACAGGTTAATATAATGTTGATTTTCGTAAGGAGAGATATAGCAAGAAAATAAAGAAATGAATTGTTTATTAAGCAACAGGCAACAAGGATCTTTACAACAACACACTTGGGCAGTCTATTAAAAAAAAAGAAAACTATACTTACTTACTTTTCAAACCCGCTTATCCGTTAGGGTCGCGGGGGCAGCAGCTTTATGGAGGATCTCCAGCGATCGCGATCTTCCGCCATCAGGCGCATGTCCTCCCTGGTAATATCCAAGCGACTCGAACCCAGATTCTCCATGTAGTCTAGCCACCTGGTTCTAGGCCGACCCCTCGGTCTCTTACCCACCGGCTTGGAAAATAACAACTGCCTAGGAAGACTAGTTTGCGGCATCCGTATCACGTGGCCATACCAGCGCAACTGAGATCTCTCAATGCGGAGAAGTAGCGGCTCAACACCTAAAGATTCCCTTATTGTGGTGCTGTACACTCTATCTAGTAGGGTAACACCTGCCACACCTCTCAGAAATCTCATTTCGGCCGCTTGTACCCGCGATCGCTCTCTTTCGGTCATTACCCAAGCCTCATGACCATAGGTGAGAATGGGGACAAAGATAGATTTGAAGACGGAGAGCTTGGCTTTGTTACCCAGCTCGCGTTTCTTTACCACGGATCGCCACAGTTCACGTCTGACACAGCTTGCTGCACCGATCCGAGCATCCAGTTCTTTCTCCTGCCGTCCATCACTCGTGAATGCAATCCCGAGATACTTGAATTTCTCCACCTGTCTCAATGAGGCTCCCCTAACATGGAGAGCGCACTGAGCAGGCTGTCTTGAAAGGACCAGAACCTCGGTTTTAGCCACACTGATCTTCATCCCAGCTTCTTCACATTTGGCTGCAAACCGGTCTAGTGCATGCTGAAGGTTCGTGCGAGAAGACCCAAGGAGGACAAGGTCGTCAGCAAAGAGCAACCTCTCTACCAGGCAGTCGCCCACACAAACACGCTCATCGCCTCGGCTGCCCCTGTCTATCCAGTCCATAAAGATAATGAACAAGAGTGGTGACAGTACGCACCCTTGGCGGAGTCCAACACCCACGGTGAACGATCTTAACTTAATGCCATTTATCCGGACACACATCTCAGAGCTTTCGTACAGAGACATGACAGCAACCAGTAATTGCCCATCCACTCCATACTCTTGCAACACTTGCCAGAGCTTCTCCCGAGGAACCCTGTCATATGCTTTTTCGAGGTCCACAAAGCAAGCGTAAACCTCTTTTGCATACTCCCAGGATTTCTCAAAGATTTGCCGTAGAGCAAAGATGTGATCCGTCGTGCTTTGGCCAGGTGGGAAACCACACTGCTCTCCCGACAGTTTGGAGTCGATTATTTCCCGACTTCTCTTCTCCAGACACTTAGCGTACACTTTCCCCAGGGATGCTGAGCAAAGAGATGCCTCGATAGTTGTAGCAATCTCTCTGATCCCCCTTTTTGAAGATAGGGATCACAATTCCTATCTGCCATTGCTTAGGGGCCTGTTCCTATCCAAGCAACCTGACACACTCGAGTTAGCCACTAGATTCCATCCTGATTTAAGGCCTTTAACATCTCGGACCGGATTTCATCATCACCTGCAGCTTTGCCAGTCTTCAGGGACTTAATTGCCCATCTGACTTCTGTTTCAGTGATACTACCATGACTATTCTCCGCTCCAAGGTGCACCTCGTATGCCTCAGTTGTTGTTGTCACCGGATTAAGAAGAGATGCAAAGTATTCCTTCCACCTATGCAATACGCTCTCCTCCGTTTTCAGAAGCCTCCCATCAGAACTCTTAATAGTTTGTGATGAAAGAGACTTCTTTCCACGGAGGCGGCGCACGGTCTGCCAGAACACCTTGTTTGCCGAACCATAGTCTGCCTCCAATTTCTCCCTGAACTTCTCCCAGGTCTTTGCTTTAGCTGTTGATACTGTCTTTGCTGCTGCTTTTCGTGCCTCAGTGTACCGCGCTCGACTCGAAGTGGACTTATTTGCAAGCCATAGCAAATAGGCTTCCTTCTTTGCCTTGACAGCTTCTTGGACTTCACCGTTCCATCACGCAGTCCTTTTCTCACCGCCCTGCGCCACACTCAGCCGCTTACGACCACAGCACAATGCAGCCGAAGTAATCACAGCAGTTTTAAATAACTGCCACTCCTCTTCAACAGTACCACGATCACTGGGTAGTTCTTTGAAACTTGAAGATATGTTATCTGCAAAGTCTTCCTCACAGCTCTATCCTCCAATGCCTCCCATTTGATGCGCCAAGTTTGTCTGAACCTGGTATTTCGCTTGGTTGGCATGGATTCAGAGAACCGCAAAGTGCAGACAACAAGGTGGTGATCAGTTGATAGTTCAGCCCCTCTTCTCACACGAGTATCCAACACTGATCGGAATAAGTCGGCTGAAACAATTACAAAATCAATCAGTGACTTCTGGTCCATTGCATCCCTGTACCAGGTATACTTATGGACATCCCTGTGCTGGAAGAAGGTATTTGTGATGGAAAGTCCATTGTTGCAACAGAGATCCAACACGCACCTCCCATTCGCATTTAAATCGGGGTCACCATTCCTCCCAATCACGCCTTTCCACGTTTGGTCATCAGCCCCTACGTGTGCATTGAAGTCGCCCATCAGGATGACAGAATCTGCACTCCCTCTCCTGCTAAGAGCAGCATCAACTTCATCTAGATAAAGTGGGTACTCTGTGACTGCATTCGGAGCATATGCAACGAATAGAGAGAGAGACCGTTTCCCTATCTGAAGCCTCAGGAGACACAGTCTTCCACCTAAGGGGGTCCATTCTGCAACATAATCTGCCAGCCGGGGACTTGAGTATCCCCACTCCCGCCTGGGCAGTCATGTTAGGGTCGACCCCAGAGTAGAAAAGCTTCCACCCTCCTAAGTCCACAGTTCTAGAACCCGGACGTTTCGTAGAGGTAACACTTATGATATCCAGTCGATACCGTTTGGCTTCCTCCACTAACTCTGATTCCTTTCCTGTCATGGAGAATACGTTCCAAGTGCCAATTGACAGCACCCGATCCCGTTGGCGCTTTACCCGTTTCTCCTCCTGGGTAAAGGCATGCGCTGCCCCCGACCGTTTCCCCAAGCGCATAGCGAGTGCACTGGTGGGGCTTCTCGGAGGCGTTGCTCCGAGATAACAGCCGGGAGATTGTCGACTATTTTTCGAACGAGAGCCTCTGCCTAACTCCCGAACGCGGGTGACTTTAACCTGCGCCACACCCGATGCAGTATGAATTCTCTCATTCGTCGACATCATGAGATATATGTTTGTTTGGATACTCTTCGTCTCACTTCTCAACCATGACCTTTCTGGTAAGGGTGACCCTAAAGTAGCCGTGCTACAACCAGCATAGCTCACAGAATCCCTGAAGCACCCAAACCCCTGACCCACGGTAAGGGGGCATCCACTCAGGGGGAAAACTATTATATATAGTAATATATTTTTTCTAGTTGACTAAAAATTTTATTAAAACAGGCACAAAGAAACATCCTTCGCTGATGCTTTGCTAAAAAAAAGACGCCATGTTTCTACGAGAGCCATGAGCACATGCCCAAATGAAAATCGCACGAACGCATGGGGTGCAAGTAAACCAATGCCACCATAACAGAGACGCAGATTCCTTCATACAGGCGCACATCGGACAATTACTCAAACGCACTATCGCATGTAATTACCAAGTATGCGTGCATGTAAACCTGGCTTAACATTACAACTGATCGGTCTTCAAAGACCCCAGACATGAGCCCTACACTGAACCCCCCTAGGGATGAATTGGAGCGCCGATTTGGGTCCAGGGATGCCCGTCCCGCAACAATTCAGGAACTCGTTACATTTCTCGAGGAGGAATAGTCTAATATTCTGGCCAACTGCTGTCGTAATCTTGTAGAAAGTATGCCCCGTAGTTGCTGTCATTGCTGCTAATAATGGTCCTAAATCGTATTAAAAGTTGCACAATGGTTGTTGGTTGCAAACACTAGTGGTTTATAATTTTTTTCTATTTAGTATATTGATAAATTATAGAAATAATCGGCATATAGGTTTGAAAATTTTTCATACAATAAGAATAGGATAGGTAGTTTATTTATTAAGTGTTAACAAAAAATATCTCGTGTCGAATTTCATGGCGTATTAAATAAATAAACATTAATTTGTTACAGGACCGCAATGACTTCTACCATTTACCAATCGCCCATCACGGCTACAACAATTCTTTGCTTTCGATGCGTTCCATATTCATTGCTGCTGGACCGAGCTTTCGTACAGATGTGAAGATGGAAACTTTCGAAAACGTGAACGTTTATCCACTCATGTGTCATTTACTGGGACTGAAACCTCGTCCAAACAACGGCAGCTTAGGCAAATTTCAAGCCATGCTAAAATAATGTTGATCCTAATTGTGTTGTTTTTTCGTTTCTTTCTCTTTTCTTTACCTTTTCTTTTCGTTCGTTTTTTAATTTTATTTGAAGATAATTGCATACTTATATTTACAGCATAATTATATTTATAGCATTGCATTCGATCTAAAGAGGAATATCACTCGTCCATTGCTAAAAGTGCATCTTTCAATTGTATCAAAATATTAAAAAAAAATGAATTCAGTAAGAAAATACTTGTCTTTTCTTTGTCCAATAACATTTGGCAAAATATCTTTCCTTGAAAGTTTCTGTCTAAATGATTTATATTTTGCACCTCTTTAGAAGATACGGAGTCAAATACGAGGCGTGTCCGGAAAGTAAGTACCGTTTTGGAAAGAAAAAAAAAACACATAAAAACATTTTTCAAAACAAAATTTATTTTTACCTGAAAAGGCATTTCTTAAACAATGTTTTCTACATAGTTGCCACCGTTGTTCAGACATTTGTCATAACGGGAAACCAACTTTTTTATGCCCTCTTCATAGAAAGATGCCGCCAGCGATAATTTAAGCGATTTGTGACAATCTCATGTAAAACAGGTTTTGTGGAAATTCATTACAAAGCATTCTTATTGTGAACCGTCTGTTTTCACGAATCTTCTTTCACTTTTTCAACCAAATCATCATTGACAACAGAAGGCCGCCCACTCCGTGCTTTGTCATGAACATTGGTTCGTCCATCATTGAACTGCCTAACCCACTTTCTCACCATTCCATCAGTCATTGCATTTTGCCCATAAATCTCTAAGTTCACGATGAATTTCAGCTGGCTTAACATTCCTTGCATTGAAAAACCGTATTACGGAACCTACTTCACAGTCCGCGGGCTCAGTAATTGTCTTAAACATTTTCAACGATCATTGACAAATGTAAACACAACACAATCCGGCTGCAATGGCGTCAGTACAAAGATAATGAACCAGAGAGATGAGTGTGCAAGCTCGGAACTGCGACACTAGCGCTGCAGTGGCAGTAGAAAGAAACGGTACTTACTTTACGGACAAGTCTCGTAACAAGGAACAGATTCTGCAGAATAATATCCGGTCTCTCATCTATCATAATAAAAAAATATACAGGATACAATACGAGATACGTCCATAGCGTCAGTTCCGTTTAGTTGTACAAAAAAAAGTATTATACAATCGGAAAACAAATTGATTACAAAAAAAATCTCCATACCTTGAACTATTTTTCTACATTTCTCCCACCATTTTGAAGGCACTTATCATAGCGGGGCACGAGCTTTTGTTAACCTCTTCATAAAAAATTACCGTCTGTGATGTCAACCACGTAGTGACAGCTTCTTTTACCCCGTCATCGTTGTTGAATTTCTGGCTTCTTTTACCTAGCGACTTTCATCTTTGTTTGTATCTGAAGATCAACATTTGAGTGCGTATAGTTGCTTTTTTTATATTATAACTTGTAAAGTGGTTCATAAGTCTCATTACGGCCTTTATTTTCAAACCAAGAAAATTAAGCATCTGATAAGTAAACTTTCTCCCATATTAACTGGATAGCCGATGTCTCATACGATAGAGTAGGGTTGACGTATTAATACCTGAAAATTCTAGCGGTAAAGAGTCAGTGTTGAGTGTAAGGTCAAAGTTAAGTTAAAGGGCAACTACGTAAAAAATCTATTATAATTTCTATAGAATAACATTCTTTGATATACACTGAGTGAGCATATTATTATGACCACCCTGTCAGTATCTCGTTGGGCCACCTTTTGCCTTTAATACTGCGGTGATTCTTCGTGGCATGGATTCCACGAGATGTTGGAAGGTGGTGGGAGGAATCAGACACCATGCCTGATGGATAGCACTGTCTAATTGTGCTAGATTGGACGATGGTGGGGATTGTGGGGGCCACCGAAGTAAGGTAAAGTCCCCCTCATGTTCCTGGAACCACTCCTGCACAATACGAGCTCTGTGGCATGGCGCATTTTCTTGCTGGAAGTAGCCATCTCCATTGGGGTACGCCATCAACATGACAGGGTGGACTTGATCGGCGACGATACGGAGGTATGCTGTGCCATCCAGACGTTGTTCAACACGTATTAACGGACCCAACGCATGCCAGGAAAACATTCCCCAGACCATTAACACTGCCCGCACCGGCCTGAAGGGTTGTACTCATGCATGCAGGGTCCATGCTTTCGTGCTGTTTCCGCCAGATTATCACGCGGCCGTCTGCATGATGCAATTGGAATCGTGACTCGTCAGACCATATAATTTGTTTCCACTGCTTGATAGTCCAGTCCTTGTGCTCCTGAGCGAATTGGAGTCGTTTCCGCTTGTTGGCTGCAGATAGCAAAGGTGTGCGGACAGATCTTCGGCTTCCGTATCCCATGCGATGCAGTGTGCGGCGGACAGTGCATTCAGAGACCGTTTAGAAGGACCCCTGATTAAGGTCAGCAGTGATTTGATGCACAGTTGCCATTCTGTTATCCTTTACCAGTCGTGACAGTCTCCGTTCTGTCCGATCATCAACCATCCGCGGGCGGCCACAACGCGAACGTTCAGACCCCGTCTTCCGGCTAACCGTCCAGTCTTTAAATACTTTAACGACGGCTACTCTTGAGCACCCCACGAATGCTGCTGTTTCGCTGATACTCGCTCCATAGCTCCGAGCACCTACAATCACCCCGCGTTCGAAGGCTGTTAAACAGCGTCGTTTACCCATAGTTGAAGAAAGGAACACGTCTACTGTTGTCGACGACACTCAGCTTCCCTTTTTATATTGGTCCGGCCCGCTAGCAACATTGTGGCGACGTCCGTGCGCGCATTTGCATAAACATGTCAGGTGGTCATAATAATATGCTCACTCAGTGTATATATGACACATTTCCGTTGAAATTTTTAATTTTGATCCATAATTTCTTCAAAAAACTGTTTTGAAAAGCGAAAAACGACACTTTTGCACTCCGTCTTCGTTGGCCATTTTTTCCCAACCAAGATCGATGCCTCCCTATTTCAAATTGGCACATTATTTTCGTTTTCTCAGACATTTAGAGTTCGAAAATTAAGCAAAAACTGTGGAATGGAACAACCAAAAAGGAAGGTAACCTCAAATCCTCAAGGAGATTTGAAATACCGGATGGGTATTTATTACTCATCCTCATATTCGAGTTCGAATTAAAAAATGTTAAATATACCACGATTTTATTAATATGTTAAACCTTCGATTTAAATGAAGTTGTATATGACCATAGAGTTGTTCTTTAATGTGGAAGTGTACGGGAGTTGCATCCATTCCGCTTAAAGGCACAAGACAGCAAAGCACAGCAGAAACATAAAAGAGGGTTAAGTACCTAAATTCTATACTTGATTTCAGTTGCAGTTAGAGCGTGACCACCGAGAAGGACTAATTTAAGACTTACGATTGGTAGAAATACGAATAACAACTCCCTTCTAATGATGAATAACGATGTATGACGTTTCCGCGCACAGGTAACACCTCTTATAAAGAAAACTTCGGCAGTGAAACGTAATACATTGTTGTTTCATCATAAGTCCACCAAATTTAGGGTTTATTATTGGTAGAAATACGATTAAAAAAGGACGAACTATGATGATGCAACAATGTATGACGTTTCAGTGCGGAGGTTTTCTTCATCGGAGGCGTTGGCTCAGGCCTTGTCCCTCGGTGGTCACGATTAGAGCCGGTCCTAGTCAGTGCGGAGCCCAATTGGAACTTCTTTTTTTTTAACGTGGGACCCCGCCTGTAACGTACATTAAGTCTATACATAGGCTATATATACAAGGTGCTTTTGAAAAGGAAGTCATGAGATACCTAGCGATGTTCTGCACCTTAAAATAAACACAAGTTTCCCATACGTTTTGTCGTAATTGCATTCCTTAAAGGAGTAAACAGCTTGTGAAGTTCGATTAAACTCCTCCCATAACATAAACAAAAGCGCATGAAACAAAGTAAACACCACCACGTGTTCCATTAATAGGTTTCTGCGAACTAGCTGCACTAATGTGTTGGCCCTAAATTCAACCACTCTCATAACTCACTGAAAGATCGAGTGACAATTGAAAAAAACATTTTTAATTGAAGTATGTTTTCTCTCACGCAGTTTCCATTAGCCTAATTTGGCTTTCCTGTGATCATGCAGTTTCCTGAGTGCCGCCCTTTCTATTGACTTTTCCAACACAAATCATTTGCTGCATTAGTTCATTACTTCGGTTTTGTTGATTTGCTGTTCACTGAAAAGGGAACCCCACATAGCCTAACCGCTTTAACATTGGAGTCCTTGTATAGCTGTGTATGCTGAAATTGTTTCGTTTTCGCGGTTTATTTTGAAAGAAACACAATTTCGCACTCTTATTTTGCAAGCATCTATAGTAAAAACACAATTTGGTAGAAATCTGTGACATACATGTTCGAGGAATTCCCTTGTGAGTTAACTTGAGTCACTTTATTCACTTTTCATTAATTTTGTAATTATTAATTACATTCCCGAGTTTCGGCACCATGTTGCAAATTGATCATTTCATATTCTTTAAAGTCATTAAGGCAAGGCATATCAACTGTTTCTACTCTACGTTTATTCTATTCTAGTCTAATATACATAAAATGAGCAGAGCTCTCTAATAAAGAAAAAAGAGTGAAAATCTAAAAAAAAAAAACAATGTGAACACAAGAAGAGACTTTGACCACTAGTCTCTGTCTGGGTCCCTGGCTTCACTGGGTCTGATTCAACATTGCGGATAGATTTGACCCTATAACCTACTATCCAAAAGTTAGGCGTGGATTCCACATGCGTAAAAACAATGGCAGAAACCACAAAGCAGAAAACTTTTTGACATCACTTCCTGCTTTCGTCTTTCTGCCCGACAAAAACTTCTCGTATCTTTATAGGTTATGGCCACGGTCTATAGATATTCATGGTCATCGAGTTTCGGCCATTTTCCATTGTTTCGAGAAGCTAAGGAAAACAAATCGCGTCAGGTGCCGCATAGATCGCACTATTCCCGACCGCAACCTGCGATAGAGATTTTCATTGAAACTGAATAAGAAAGTCAAGTTTCTGTCTGCCGATAGGGTAGCGCTGCAGGCGCAGTTGGGCAGATTGTACGTGCAGCGCCAATTTTCAATAGAGTTCCCGCCCTACCGGGAGCTAGAAACTTTAGCTTCATTTTAACAATGGAGCTCGATGAACATCAATATCTATAGACCGTGGTTATGACTCAACCCAAATAAAAAAAAAATGCAGAAGTTTATTTATTACAATTTACTGATTGTTTCTTTAACTTTAATCTTTTATTGAATTCGATATTTACGAGGGTGTCACATTCAGGATAGGTATGCACAGTGGAAAATTAGGTGTTGAACCAAAGACAAGAGAGCACTCGTTTTGGCAAATAAACTTAACAATAAAATTTATTCAGCTTCCTATATAAGAAAGAGTACAAGAAATTCTGAACACAAATCGACTAAATTTGTGGGCACACGATCCTACTAAAGCGTAGGGTACGGGGCAAAATAACCTGTCCCCCACAATGGTCGCCGAAAGGGACCTTACAATTTAATAGCAAAAGGAGAATAATTACAAGTAATTAATAGTTACAAAAAAATGTTACAGCCAGTCTAGGCTGTTACTAACGAACTGTCGATGAACGGATTCGATTGACAGTGATAACTCGTTAAAATAGCTAACAAATTTCAGAAGGAATTAACAGACTTCTTCAGAATAGGTTCTTCTCGACGCCTGTAATCCTGGGAGGTCCTCCTTTACAGCGGGCAGCTGAAACCTCGCATTGTGTCCCTCTGAAGTGGCCTCCATATAAATATTAATGAGCGAGGACATGGCGCACACTAGTAAATAGAAATAGAAGAGAGCATTAAAAAAAAATTAAACGACTGACCTCAGCGAAAAAGAAAGCTTAGGCTTAGTTGTCTTTAAATTTTATTTTCTTTTCCATTCCATTTAAAAAGCGTCACAAGCAACGTGAATGATAAAGTAGTTAAAATTATAAAGTTATTCTAACTACGCCATTAACACTAGCTACATTCAAAAACTCCGTGTTAGTCGTGTTGCTAAAATCGGATGTCACTTTCTGCATGAACCGTGTCCCGTGTTGCAAAACGCCTAGTACGGAGCACGGGCTTTTTACGTCCGTGTTCGTGTTAGTTCTCTAGCACGACATTGGCGCGCTTGCTCAAGGCTCAAACACATCTACACGGATTTCACGCGACAAGTTGTCGTGCGCGACTCAAGCGACAACTTATTATCTTTTACGAACTAGTCGGACGACTCATGCGAACGATACGCGTGACTTTGAACTCGTCCGACTTTCTTCCGCACGAAACAAACGAACCACCAACCACATTGATCGCTTCTGCTACGTCATCACTTGCTTTCGAGTTTCGATAACAACAAATTAAAAAATGGAGGCCAGTTCAATCGAAGCGAGAACTGAACATGAAATAAGAACTTTCAACGAAGAGTTAATTATAGAAGTGCAGAAATATTAATAATATTCTCTGCTGCTTTAAAAGCAGTTCTCGCCTCTTCAAAGCCTTGGAACCCATTTTTTCCACAGAAAAGTAGATCGCTTCCTGTGTTAAAAGCACTTTCAGTCGGATGAATTCCGCACAAGTGTGCCTAATCCAGTCGCACGCGTCGTGCGCACTTTTTGTCGGATGAAATCTGTGCGCGCAGTTTCCGTGTAGATGTGTTTGAGCCTTCATTGTGACATTCCTCATCTCTCTCATGATAAGCTGTAATGGCGGAAAAACGCCGCTTCCCTGAATATTTTATAGTTATACGAATTAATTGCGCCATCATCCCATGATTAATTAGTGTAGAAGGAACTCTATTCGTTCAAGAACATCGGTTAAGGAAAGCAGAAAAGTTTTTTTTTTTGTTGTTTTTTTTTTTATTAATAGGTCCATCATTAATAGCGTTGGGTCCCTGGATGGACCTGGCTTCACGACTGCCGTACGATGCTCCCCCCACCCGGGGGGGGGGGCGTAAAGATTGGCTATCACGGATGGCACCCATCCAGTGACGAGCTGTGCCTGATGTAGCTTAACTTCATAGAAGTTGTGTTCAGTAAAAGCCCACCAGGCCACGGCCACGGCCTCCCCATCAGGTTATTTTTGTTTCACAAGTTATTTTTGATAATCGGAGAAGATTGGGTCGAAAGTAAAGTGCCTATCGCTAATAGCTCCACTATCTCCATCTGGTGGGGAAATTTTAACCACGATAATTAGGACACGACTTACTGGATGCTAACGACCTGTTCATTTAGCTGATTTCCTTTGTTGTTACAGGCAGACAAAACAATACCGCCTAGAGAGAAAGCCTGCTCACGGAAAAATCATACATTGTTACATCACCTACGGTAGGGACAATTTCGTGCTTATTATTGATAGAAAAATGATCAACAATATCCTACCGTAGGTGATGTAACAATACTCTGGCTGATCGGTCTCAACGACGCGTCGCGACGGTCTATGGATATTCATAGTCATCGAGCTTCGGCCATTTTCCATGGTTTCGAGAAGCTAAGGAAAACAGATCGCGCCAGGTGCCGCATAGATCGCATCAGGGCCGACCGTGACCTGCGATAGAGGTTTTTCATTGAAACTGAAAATGAAAGTAAATTTTCTGTCTGTCGATAGGGCGGCGTTTTTGGGCCGAATGTACATGCAGCGCCACTTTTCAATAGAGTTCCCGCCCTATTGGGAGCTAGAAACTTTAGCTTCATTTTAACAATGGAGCTCGATGACCATGAATATCTATATACCGTGGTCTCAACTCAAGTGGCAGCACAAATCGTGCTCGACAGCACGGACAACACGAGCACATTCAAAAATTAACTCAGCACGGATCGTGCTATAGCTTAACACGACACGCTTAACACGACTTGCACGGATTTTTTGAATGTAGCTAGTGTTCATGAAATCTAGCGAGTCCTCGAGCGGGAGCGGAACGTTAGCAATAATACGGATAGACATTAACGTGTGCAGCAAAAAGATTATGCTATATGGAACGGCACTCGCCTGCGATAAGGGAAGACGTGGCCTAGTCCTTCCCGAATCCAGCTGGCATACGTCCAAGGGATGATGAACATTAAGGGTTCTTGACGTTTCACTTTCTCGTGAGCGAGGTCGGAAATTGCATCCAAAATCTGGCCTAGAGGAATGCCTGCGATGGTCACCAATGCGTGTAACGGGCTCTCGTCCCGGACGGTGGCTGGCAGAACGATGAACGGCAGCTGCTGGCGTGGCGACAGGTTCGAACGCTCGGTCTCGGGTTCCTGCTCGATCTCCACGTTGATAGGGCAACTCTCTCGTTCCGACGCACCCGACGCTAACACACACAGCGACGACGCCGTGGACGAGTAGCTGAATAGGCCTGTAAAAGTCTTGGTAAAATTAACATGACACGGCGGGCAGTGCTGCTGCAGCGGTCTTGAGTCTTGTCGGGTAACATTCATTTTTCTCAGCGGAGAAACATTTGTATTGTGAACAATACTACTATTCTCACGTACTCGAGGCCTAAGTTCGCTATCTTCCTCGGGAGGGGTTTTCTTAGGTGACCTTCTTGTACCGTTCCAAAATCTCTCCCCTTGAATCCGAATCTCCCGCTCAAGACCAGAGACAAATGAAAGTAAGAGACTGGCAGTTCCCTATTCATTTCGCTGAGCGCTACTGGTGCCACCGGAAGTGCAGCAGTCGCCCTGTTGTGAGTGGCAAAAACCTAAGGCGGCCTATGTTCTCAATGTAATTTCAGCTGTTTTTGTAGATGATTTCAGGAGGTATTAGTAAGCATAACCTGTTTACTGATTTTTTTAAATAAACTTTATTGCATTAACTAACGATAACGTATATTTTTAATGACTTTCAATAGCTGATTCAATGTCTTACGAATTTTTAAAAGAGCACGTACAACTCGCAGCTCCTATCGTTATCATGAAGTCTTAGCCAGAGACAAGTGAAAGCATAGATGAAGAAAAATGAAGAACCAAAGTTATTTTTTCATCCACGGTGAAAGTAAATGAAACTAGAGGAAGGATGAATTTATTTTTTCAGTCTTAACTGCTTTTTATTATTAAAAAAGTTGATTCTTGTAACTTAATCAGTTTTTAATACCTAGTAAAGAATTTCATTTGCATTGCTAAATAAAAAGTAAATTTGAAGTCTCTTCATTCAGCATTACCAGTGGAGTTTCGAAAATAGCTTCAGTTACACAAAAAATTTAAATTGAATTATTCTTTATTGATTTTTAAATATAATAAGTCGTAATAGGACACTGCGTATCTTTTCTCCACTTCTCCACTTCTTCTGTCAGCTGCTTGGTTTCATGGTGATATCGAATATTACAGTATGTGATAACATTAAGTCTAATAAGTCGAAGCAATGATCGTCAAAAGGACTCATTTCAAATGAATAGTGAGTTAAATTATTGAAAATATTAATTTTGTTTTCGATTATAAAATGTAATGTTTTTTTTAGAATTTTGATAGGCGTATTCAAATTCACTCCTAATGATTTTTTCTGAAATTTTGAACAGGTTTACTACATCTTTCGATGGTGTGATAAGGCCTCTCTATTTTTTTTCAAATTGACATTAGGTTGTGGCAGCTCTGAAATTGCTCTTTCAACGCTTCTTTACATTGAATGCAGATTATAGATTTAATTACAGACTTAGAAACAAATCCTGCAATATATTCTACAACCGAATCTCAATATTTTGACAAGATTTTAATATCAGGGATTGGATAATAGTGAGACGCATCATCTTATATGGATTCATGATTATATTCATCAGAGTTATACATGAATTAATGTTTCGTGCCCTGCACTCAATTTTAACCTGGTAAATTTAATGCCAATCAATTTGTCATCCTTTGGAAATCTACAATGCAAATGTTTCACTTTCTAATTTTTCGTTTAGCTTTGAAATATCTATTATAACGGGTGTTTGAGCTTGGTGCTTATTTCTTGAGTGAAATGTATTCATCACGATAAAAACGTTTATACCGATGTTTACTGAAATGTCAGTTAGATGTTTATACTTTATAAAAAATTTTAAAAGCTGTGTAACAAAATTGTTTTAAGATAATAAATAAATGCAATTTTAATTTTTGTTAATCTGATAATGATGGAATATTTGTAAAGGCAGGACATTTAAAAGTTAAATTGCTATCAATAAACAAACCTAACATAATTTATCAAATATTAGCTAATTGATTTTAAAATATTTTAAAATTTTAAATTAAAAGAAAATCTGGTAACGTAAAATACTTTTGAAAAGGACTTGTTTTTTTTTTAAACAAAAAACGAAAAGGAAGAAATAATTCTCAGTTCAATAAAATAATCAATTTATTAATCCAAATATTGTAATAAGCAATTAACTAATAATATAATTACTTGTGAACTGAAGTACTGGATCTTTAAAAAAAACAAAACGATTTGACCAATATGTATGAGAATGTGGTCTCCAGTTAGTTATTAGAAGGGAAGATTATAATTTGTACATCTCGCACAAATCAACAATAATTTGGATTGTAATTAGTGAACTATATATTTTATTTTATTAACTTTCAAATTATAATTTATAAAGGAGAATTTTCCTAGTTAATTGTTTAATATAATCTCTTCCTCCTTTTCCATTTAAACTACTGTATTTTTTTAATTTATGTTTAAGAATAACTTTATTTATCACCAAATAACTTTTTATCGGATGGGCCGATTTGAATAATTATTTTTTGTTTAATAGAGCAAGTTTTTCTGGTGGTCCCATAATAAATTCATCCAGATATCTTAGGTAGATATTATGAACAAAAAATTGCTTGCGATTGATTCACATGCATTGTCTCCTGCGATCAGCGTTTCTTGCCAATCCCATCATGGCGGCGCGAAGGCACCACTAGAGGGGATGTCACTGCCAGTCTCTTTCTTCATTTGTCTCTGCTCAAGACCCTCGCTTGTGCGCTTTTTTCTGCGCCGCTTCCGCTTATTCATTTTACGAAGCTTCTGCCTATCGCCCGCGCGCGTGCCGATATTCTCTTTTACAATTACCTCACTGGGAGGCGGCACCTTACCACGACATTTGCTCTCGTCTACTAGCTGCTGCTCGAGAGCAACGGAGTCGCGAATAGTCACCTTCAAAGGTGACAGAGGGTCAGTCAAATGAAAATTGGAAATTTTTTTTATAGCTCCTTTATTACAGACAGAGTTGGAACAAGTACACTATTTTTCAATATAGTCCCCCTGCTTTTCGACCCATGCTACTCCAAAATAAATTCTTGTTTTAATAATAGTTCATCCCTTAAAACACATGAAGCCATCTGCTTTTCCACAACAAGATTTTATTTACCATGGATACGTATTTCGAGTGCTATGCACCCATTTTTCAACATGACTCTCAGGTATTGATTAGTAGCTTTTTCTTTTTTGTTGGATTTCATATCGTCGATTTCCATTTGTTGAACTTTTTTTTTTACTTAACAGA
>JAHWFO010038147.1:63261-84967 GCA_023313115.1 Rhysida immarginata | reverse complement strand
CGAAATCTGAGGTAGACAGTGACCTTCCTCATGCTTTGAAGGTCATGTATGCGAAATTTTATCAAGATCGGACTAAAACTGTAGATTTGTATAAAAAACAGACCCACAGACAGACCCACAAACATCCTTCTTTATATATATAGATTTTTGTGGCGGACCTTCCGCATGCACTTGCATCATTTCGATCAAAAATACTGATGTACGCAGATGACGTTAAACTATATCATGCTGTTAATGGCTGGCATGCCTGTAAAGAATTACACGAGGCATTGTTGCGTGTACACCAATGGGCTAGAGACAACGGTCTTGAATTAAACGCTCAAAAATCTTTCGTCGTCTCGTTTGGACGGTCCGTAACCCCGTTTTTATATAATTATCACGTTAATAATGCCGTCCTCACCAGAACTAACACTATTAGAGATTTGGGTGTGATGTTGGCTGACAATTGCTCTTTTGTTAGCCACATGAACCAGATATATTTGGACATCTCTAGACGTATAGGGATGATAAAGCGATCTACACATTTTTTTTCTAGTCCTAGAACTTTGAGTATTTTATTTAAAGCTTTTGTTAGTCCCAAAATTTTATATTGCGTTTGGATATGGTTCGGCGGCAATTTTCAGGTCCTGAACAGAATCCAACGTAAATGTGTCAGTTTTAATTCCTTTGTGGCAACTCGTATGAAAAACATTAACTCGCTATCTTATCAATATAAAGATTTTAATTTAAACCGCATTATAAGTAACAATCTTTTTAATATTTTTATTAAGCGTTTTTCATCGCAGAATTGCGATATCTACTTTATTTCCTGATTTTAATTTTCTCTCATTAAAGGCGACTCGTAGAGGCTATACTATCAAACCTGCTATTCGTTGGAATTTGCATATTGCTCGGATTAATCCTATTAACAAATTAATTAAAAATTACCTCGAGAATTTCAAAGACGTCAGCCTATCGGACTCTAGCGATCTTCATATTTATTTATTCTCTTAATTTGTTTTAGTTATTTTAACTATCATTATTTCTATTTTTATTAGTTTATTTTATATGTTTCATTAACCCCGCTTTGGGCTTCGGCCTGTTGGGGGGCAACAATCGGATTCATCCTCCGGTTATCTGGTGGATTGTATCCCTGTAGTTGCTACATTATTATTATTATTATTATTATTATTATTATTATTATTATTATTATTATTATTACTTTTAATGATAAGATTTGTTCTGTGAATGCCGCCATTTTGCAGACATGCTGGCGGAAGCTTAACTCTAAGTTCACTTTTGAGATTTTGTCTGAGCAAAAAGTTTTGGAGCGTGCCAAAAGTCTGTCGGCTTCCAGGGCCTGTACTTTACCAAATATTCCAGATTATATTTTTAAGGGGTGCTTGCCAGGCCTGATCACCCCGCTTTTCCATCTTTTCTCCACTTCTCTGGCTACCGGACGGTATCCGACTGATTGGACTAATGTGCTTATTCAGCCTATATCTTATAGACCTGTTACTATTATAGGCTTTCCCGCCAAGCTTCTCAAATCTTTGGTTTTTGACCAACTTTCAGCTTTTCTTGAGCCCTTTCTTCCAGACGAACAACACGGATTTCGAGTCAATAGACGCACACAATCTAATTTAGCCATATTTACTCATTTAAATGGCGAAACTAGTCGGAAACTCTGTTCTCCCTTTGTTGTGTTGTAAAGTCTCTACCAATTTTATCGATAGAAACAGCACTATGAACCCTTACTCAACGATTTACTCATTATGTTACTCGGAAACTGGATGAGCGCACACAAGTCGACGCTTTGTATCTCGATTTTCCCAAAGCGTTCGACAAGGTCAACATATCTTTGCTGATTGAGAAACTTAAATTTTTAGGGCTCTCGAATGTTGTCCTCGATTGGTTCCGCTCTATGTTGAGCGGTCGCAGTTTTACGTTGTCCTCGATTGCTATCTGGTAAGGTTTTTCCTTTTAGGAGTGGTGTCCCTCAGGGCTCTCCGCTTGGTCCGTTAATTTTTAACATCTTTGTTGCGGATCTTGTTCTGAGGGACCACAACATTAATGTTTTGCTTTATGCTGACGATGTCAAGCTCTTTAATGAGGTGAAGGGGTGGAGTGATTGCTCTCGGTTGCACTCAGCTTTGGCTGCTGTCCATAGGTGGGCTGACGATAATGGTCTCTTGTTGAATGCGGAAAAATCGTTTGTCGTGTCATTTAATCGAGCTACTGCTCCGTTTAAGCACGACTATCATGTTTAATAATAATTTTCTCGCCAGATCCAATTCGATCAGGGATATGGGAGTTATTTTTTCTTGCAATCTTTCGTTCAGTGACCATATGAACTTCCTGTACCTGGACATTTCGCGCCGCCTGGGTTTGATTAAGAGGGCTTCGCGTTTCTTTGTGGACTCGAAGACTCACCTTATACTATTTAAGGCTTTCGTTGTCCCTAAACTTATTTATTGCGTCTGGATTTGGTTCGGTGGGAACCTTCAAATCCTTAACAAAATCCAGCGCAAATGTGTTAGTTTTTTTTCTTTCACTTGCAAACGGACAAGCACTAGCAAATTGGGACCCGATTGCCCATTTGAGTTTAGTGTGAATCGTGTCATTGGCATCGTCTTATTTAATGTGTTGGTTGGTGTTTTCTACCGTAAAATCTCTGTGACTGCTTTATATTGTGAGTTTAATTTCCACTCTTCTCGAAGGACGCGTAGGGGGTTTGTGATAAAACCCTCTGTTAGTTGGAAATCTTTTCTTTCCCGGATTAATCCGGTTTACAAATTAGTTCATAATTACACAGGGTATTTTAATGACATTGACCTTTCGCTTGCCGAAGGTTTGCATTTAAATTTATTTTCTTAATTTTTTTTTCCCCATTTACCGAATTTGTTTTTTTTTTTAAGTATTCATCATTATTAATGGTTTTCTGTTTTGTTTTGTTTTTCTTATTTTTTTTCTTTGTCTCTTTTTAACTATATTCTGTTTTTCTTTATGGTTATTATCTTTTACGTCTTATAAATTATGTTTATTTTATTCTATTATATTTGATTTATTTTTTGTCCTTGTCCGTTCAGTTGATTTAATTTTCTTCTACTTGTTTGTTCATTAACCCCGTTTTGGGCTTAAGCTTGTTGGGGGACAACACAGGGTTCGACCCTCCAATTTGTCTGGTGGTCTCTTCCCCCGTTGTTGTTACATTATCATTATTATTATTATTAGTAGTAGTAAGTAGCGGAAGAATGGAGCTACTTATTGTTTTCACAATGTCCGTCTGTCTGTCCGTCCGTCCCCTTCATAATTTCCGCATTTTTTGAGGTAGAAGGTTGAATGTAGCTTACTATGGGCATGTACACCTTCACTATTTAGTTTGGTTTTGATTGGCCCACTGTTTATCATTGGTTTCGGGGGCGGAAATTAGAGGGGACCAAAAAGTCTACCCGTATTTATGCATATAAAAGAGTGAAATTCGGTATACAGATTCCTCTAAGCAAAATCAACATTACTGTAAAGTTTGGGCCAAACTGTCCCGATAGGGTCGGAGTTATGGGGGTGGCAGTCACCTAGTCTTTAGAACTATGACAACATATGGCATGTCATATATCATTCGATCGGAAATGATGAGAAACGAAAGAAGATAGAGCTCTTTTTCGTTTTCTAAATACTACGTTCGAAAAAATCAATTTTTCGATTAAAAAATGGGAAGGGGGGGGGGATTGCGGATAAAAGGGGAAAATTAGACGACCTCAGGGCTACCTTTCTCGGGAGGATTAATTTCTTGTTATTATTATTATTAAATTATTATTAATTACATCCTACAAATTTTTAACAGACTCCTAACATGGATATTACGTTTAATAATATATAGAGTGTTAAAAAATTGTTTATTAATTTGGAAAAATTAATCGTGATTATTAGAATTATTGTTAATTGTGAATTTTACTTGTATTTTGTATAAAGTTGAATTTGTTTTTGTATATTATTAAGTATTTTTTTTGTTCTTGGTTATGTAACTTTTCGTCCCTATAATTCCATACAAGCCTTATAGTAGGCTTCGGGATTTGGGATATACATGTACATATGAATTATTGAATTGTATAGAATCTTCTTATATATAAAATGCTAAATCCTCCTGCTCCATGCCCGTTTCCATAGTGACAGCAACAATACAACTTTCATTGTTTCCAACAAATGAAAAAACTCTAATTGTTAAAATACAAAAACCGCAGCTGACAAAAAATACTATTAAAAAATCTTATCTTTTTTCGTAGGCTACGGTTCAAAAATATATTTTCGTCATGGATTTAACTAAACATCTATTGACATTTAAAAATAGCACACTAAAATAATTAAATAAATCAAATTAAATCCTAAGTAAGTAATTTAGCTATTCTAAATTACTCGTTTCATTACATGTATATGATTTTTATTTTTAATTTTAATTAAAAATAATAACATTCAAATAAAATTTTGAAATTGATTAACAATTCAAGTCACAAGTAGGTAACATTAGTTTTACATTTTGTGATATTCGTTAAATGTGCATAGTAATTTTTTCAGTTGAATAAATTAATGAAAAGGAAAAGTCATAAAATAGAAAAAAATCTAATCGAATAAATTCAAAAGCAAATAAAAATTTTTTTTTCTCATTTTATAATATTCATTAAATGTGTATAATTAATTTTTTTAGTTTTTAAATATAGTGGTCGTGCAATATGCTCCGAAAACAGCCTGCCGAGGAAATTGAACAATAAGGGAGGTAAAAAGACACCGACATGCCATTTTCACTGAAGAGCAAAGTTTACATCTAACAATTGTAGATGTGTTTTTGTGTTAGGTTGTAACTGTCAAATTGACAACCACATTGCAACAGGACATGTTGTGTCATAACTCTCATATTGACAGCGACTTTTTTAGTAATGGCAAAATTGTCAATTATCACAGTTCTGTAACAGATCATTTTTTTAAAAATAAAATCGAATTTACTTGCGGTAACCGTCGTATACCAGGCCTTCGAATAAAATCAAAAACAAGCTGTGTCTGACGCGAACTGCGGTGATCCGTTGAGATAGGAAAGAAAGCCAATCTGTCCGTTTTGAAATCCATCTTTGTCCCCATTCTCATCTATGGCCATGGTTCTTTGATAATAACAAAAAGAGTGCCGAAATGAAATCTTGGGATGTTTGGTAGTTATTCCCTATAGATAGTGTTCAGCATCACTATAAGACAGTCTTTAGATGTTGAGCCGGTACTTCTCCACATTGAAAAGGCTCAGTTACTTCGGTATGGCCACAGGTACGGATGCCGCAGACTGTCTTCCAAAATAGTTGCTATTTTCCAAGTCGGTGGTCACATAAGAGACGAAGTGGTCTGCCTAGAATTAAGTGGCAAGACTACATAGAGCATCTGGGTTCGAGTCGCTTAGGTATCATTGAGGACATGGCAGAAAATCTTGAGGGCTGCCCCCGCGACCTTAATGGATATTCAGGTTTGTAAACTAAGGAAGAAAACATTTTTAGCCTCGCTGTCATATTGACAGCGACTTATTTACTATTGGCAGTCCTGTCAATTATAACAGTTCTGCCACAGACAAATTTTATAATTAAAATCGAATTTAGAGATTCACCTATCGTGGCACCGTCGTATGACGGGCTTTATTATTACTGGTTTTAAATAATTTAAATAAATAAATAAATAAAAGTTATTATAATATTAATAAAATGTATTTGTTTGAATTGTTTGTTTGTTTATTATTGTAGTGGATCCGGGTTGATATGACATTAGATTTAAATGAAAAATTAAGCCAAGAGCCTACAATCAACAATGGCTTAATTGATCAGTGTGGGCGCGTTTAGCCCAAGGTTCCTGTTTCGATCTCAGGGAATTTTAATTTTCTTTCCTACTTTCATTTATAATTGATTTAAACGCCTTTAATTATCTAGAATAAGGCATTTAAATAAGTCCTCTGAGACCACTCATCAGCTATTCTTTAATAAATCTAATATGGAATATAAAAAAAGTTATTTGGACATACGTTATAAGAATTTATAATGATAAGTTGAATGATACTGGCTCCTACAATAAGGAAGAGATTGAAGAAAAAGAACATGGGGGGGGGGGTGGAATGAGGGGTCAAGATCAAGAGAGGAACATATGACTTTACGGTATCCGGTAAAAATGGCACCGGAAAACAATGGCACGGTAAAAATGACACCAGAAAAAATGGCAACGGAAAAAATGTCACAAGTAGTAAAATAGGAAAAAATGGCACAGCAGAAATAAAAAGTTATTATTCACTCATGATAATAATTGCAACTATTCAGAGTATATTATATCTGAATCTATCTATCAAATGACTGTTATAGTTTAATTTGAACACAATTAATTTAAACACTAGCAATTATCTTTAAACAAATTTTTAATGTTACAATCTTATGTTGCGTCCAAGTACACACAATAATTGCGCGAGGCTTTTCCTTCCCTCAGTATAGTCTATGCATAAGTTTTTTATTCTTCGTTGTAGATCAGCATATTCCTTCTGTACTCTCTTTCTGGTGTCACGTGGATTTCGTCAAGGAAAGAGATCGTCAAAGAGAGAGAGGGGGAGGTGACGTCAGCAGGCGAGCTGACGCCGAACTCGTCATCCCGAAGGCGGCACGTGACAGAGAGCGTTTGGAGAAGGAGAAGCCAAGATGGAGCGAGAGCGAGCGGAGGAAAAAGGACGAATCTCGAGTCCGAATTAATGGTGGAGACAGAGCACGGCGTCGCCAGCAAAGAGTAGGCGACACGCGAGGCGTCCCCGGAGATTTTGTGCCGCAAGCGGAGGCCAGCAGACCGTTAGCTGAGAGCGTGGAGGACGAGGCCACAGCACTGAAGGCGGTCGGCGAGCAACACGCCGACGAAGACCGGCAGCGAGCAGCAGCCGACGAGTGCTACCGAGAAGCCGACGAATGGCAAGAAAGGTTGGAGAGAGCCATTAAACATTTTATCGAATTGATAAACACGCCTTCCCAAGCTACGGAGAACGTCGTGATTTCCGACAGACCTCCCCCGCCCGTGAATGAGCAAGAGGAAAGCAACGGACGGAACCAAGAGCAGAGAAGCGGGGAAACTCATCGTCGTCAAGCGACCGCACGAGACGAGAGGCTGCCGACCCGTACGGACATTATTTGCAGTCTACGTTTTGACGGGGTAAGCCATATTACGTTATTTTACACGGTAGTGCAGTCTACAATACTGCGTGAATTCCGAACTGTCTTTCACCCCGACGCCAGTGAAAGCGTGGAAAACGTCGAGGCCGTGTGCATATTCCGGTTCACAATTCGTGCCTATTATCTAAGTGGTACAGGGGGTATTATGTCACGTAGCTCGTCCTCTTTTCCCTAAGCGACTTATCTACTCTATCTGGACTTTACCTACCGGACTTGTCTTCTAATTATTTTTTTGAACGGCTTGGACATTATATTTTTATTCTGCGTAATAAGACACTTAATCACGTGACGTTCCGATCTATCTTTTTGGCATTTTGTTGATACACCATTTATCGACGAGGCGTAATCAACGTATTAATTCTGTTACGAAGCGGTATGGGCGATATTGCTACCGTAGAGTTAACGTCGTATTAAAGCAATCTTTTACGTTCATTTCAAGGTGTTTTACGTAAGCGTTCGACGCGAGCTGTCAAGTTCGAATCGTCAGATTTACGATGGCTTCAGCAGTCAACGTCATCAACTAGCCGCAAGTTCAAGATTGTGATAGTGTGCTCATCGTCAATTTAAATAGATTTGTAGTTACGTAAGCGTAATCGTAGTGTTTGTGTGTGTGACAAGTTCATGTTATAAAAGTTCTTCTGCCCTTACCAGTGAAAGCGAATAATTTTCCGAAATGGTGTTTGCTTAGAAAATTAGGTGTGAATCTTAATCCTCGTAATTATTATACGAGTGTTTTGGGGTTAAGATGGTTGTGTGTTTTGCCGAAGCTACAGCAGTGATCTGTAGGCTTGTGTTTTTCTTTGTGTGCGTGCGACAGAAAGAGGGCGGCAATAAATAACGTATTTAAATTGAACGACGAAAGGTGATAAGAGCCGTAAAGGTCCGAACATCGGATATTGCTTTAGTTCTGCTCATCTTTGTGTTTCGGCGTAGTGAGGTTACTTTCTCTACGTCATCTTATTTCCGCATGTCCAAGAGTTCACCTGTTTATTGTGATCGGCTCAACGAGAGTGATCAGCATCCAGCATCAACGACAGATCTTCGCAAGGGGAGAGCTTAAATACACAGGATCCCGTCACGCTCACGTTCGCTCGCGTTCCTCGAGACTACCAGACACAGCTCATTCAGATAATCAATCAGCGGAGTCAAAATGAAACTAAAATGAAACTGGTCGTAAAGGCGCAAATGAACATCCATGTGGAGAGACGTGTTCTTAAATCCCAAACAGACTATGAAAACTTTATCAACGAATTAAACAG
This sequence comes from Rhysida immarginata, assembly GCA_023313115.1. Lineage (NCBI taxonomy): Eukaryota > Metazoa > Arthropoda > Chilopoda > Scolopendromorpha > Scolopendridae > Rhysida > Rhysida immarginata. The sequence goes on along the minus strand of JAHWFO010038147.1, from coordinate 76,506 downwards.
AACTGGCATTGATTTTGCAGTAAGAGATTCTAAATCAATTGAGAATGTTAAGTAAAAGTAATGTAGTTTATATATATTTATTTTCATTAGGCTTCAGAATAATAGTATTCTGATAAACTAAATGAGATCTTTCTTATAAGGTCGCCTATTGTTTCGTGAATTTAGTGAAGACGAATTATGTGTATTATTTGCATTACAAACCACATACATGCAGTGCGTTCATGGCCACAAGTATTATAAAAGTAAATCTTCCGTGAGTAAAGTAAGTGTTATTTTAGTAAAGCTCAGTGAAAAAAGGAAGAACTTAATTTTGGTTCTTTAATGTATTGATTTTTTTTTTAAAAAGAATGACCACCCAACAGGGAAAAAGCACCGGTTCCACCTACAAAATACCAAAAAATTGGAATGCCCTGTTTTGATGACATTGAAAATTTCCAAAATTTATCCACAGAACACGATTTTGAAAAGTAGAGCTAATAAATGGAGGGGAAAAACAACAGGTATGGAAGTTTTTATTCTTATTACGTTTTTTATTTATTTATTTATTTATTATTTACAATTAACAATTACAATTATTTACAATAACAAATTACAATAAATTAGTAATAATAATAATATAAAAATAAAAATAAGTAGAGAGATCCCTTTTCTGAAACCATAGAGTTCCTTATGGAATATATTGTACTTACTAAAAAAACTTTCTAATTTTTCCTTTATCCAATATTCTAATATTTTCATCAAATACGATGATATTGCAATGGGCCTGTAATTATTTAGGTCCTCCTTATTACCTTTTTTATGTATAGATATTATTTTGATTCTTTTCATTGCTTTGGGATAAAAAAGAGTTAGGGATAAAAAGGTGCCCAAAAGATCTGGAGGCCTCTCCAAGGGCATCCTTCAAAACTTTTACAGATCAGTATACAGTTGTATAAATTGGTAGACATTAAATAGTAACAACAATATCAATAATAATAATAATAATAATAATAATAATAATAATAATAATAATGGAAATTTGAAATGTAGAATTTGTGCAGTATATTAAAACAAATTCCACTGTTTGAAAACTGTCTAATAAATAGTCTATAGTGCTATTTTGCATATTACTAGTAGTAGATTTTTTTTTTTTTAATAATTAATGAAATTGAGAGTTAACTTTTTCAATTTCCTAGATCTTGAAAAAATTTCATCATGACAGTGAAGTCCGGGAGCCACCTTATGAGAAGATGTTCAGTGTTAGAATTTCAGGAAACCACAAACCATGAAATTGGACGTGTGTCAAAACTATCTATGGAACTTGATCCTGAGCTAAGCCAAAAAATCAAAGATTTGGTAAATGCTGGTGCTCGCTCACTCAACGAAATTAAAATTTTTCTCAAGGAACATGTGGATAAAATGTTTGAGTGCTCCACTAAACCAGATGCCAATAATACTGCTTTTTCCCAAAAGACAAAACAATATATGCACATATGTATCATGCACTTTTTCTGCAAAAACGAAGCAAATATGACCAGGAGGCCTTACAAAATTCTGTACAGGTTTGGAAAAAAAAATATCCGACGTCTTCATTTTTTTTTTTAGACCATATGAACCAATCGATGGTCAGATTTCACAACAAACTTTACTGTTTTGTTATCAAAATGAATGGCAACAGCATTTATTAAGATGTTATGGTAAAATTTCACTGTTGGACGCTACTTACAAATCCACCAAATACACACTGCCATTATTCTTCATAGTGGTTCAAACAAATGTTGGCTATTCAGTTGTAGGAGTTTTTGTAGTTCAGTCAGAATGTACTGATGCCATAAAAGAAGCGTTACAAATATTTGCTAAATGGAATAGTGATTGGACTCCACAATACTTCATGACAGATTACTCAGAATCTGAAATTTCAGCTATTGAGAGTACTTTTAGCAATTGTACTGCATTTGTGCATTTCATAGAGAACAGTCATGGCAAAGATCAATACTAAAATCAATGCAAGCTATGTAAATTCCCCCTACATTACTCCAGATGAATTATGTTCTTAGTTTTACCCAGATTGTACTGTGCATGGCAGTGAGAAGCTTGATGAGAGCCATCATATTACTACAGATGAGCACAATGAAGTTTCTGATGTTGAAGAACCTGAAGAAGATCCTGAACCTGATCCATGTGATGTTGTAGATAAACAATTACAAGGAGCTGTTGATGTAAGTTTCATGCAAAAAGAGCTAAGAGAATGGTGTAAACAAATATATGGCTTTACATTTGTCTGTAACAAATCTGAAAATCTAAGCAAAGCAAAAGAACTGCTGAATCAAGTGCATGATTGTTTGGATAAGGGAGTAAACAAGGAACAGGGTTTATCGTTATTGCCACATCAAAAAAGCAAGGTGATTGTCCAGACTGAGAAGCACCTTGCAAAATTACCAAAATTGTGGGGAAAGCTGCAGATATGTGGAAACAATCAGTAGAAATGAATGACATCTCTATCCTATGTAACATTGCAAATAATTTTGGGCCCCCAGATGAAAGTTCAGCCACGTCTGCAAAACGCAAAAAAAAAAAAAAAAAAAATTTCTACTAGCCACAGCAAAGTGCAGTTAAATAAAAGTTACGACAATATTAAGAAAATTAGGTGATAAATGATTGTTCATTAATAAATTTAATAATTTGATATTCTCCTTTGATAATGTAAAAAGAAAGAATATGTACAGTTAATTATAAAGATACAATGTATAATTTTTTAAAATAAAACTATTTAAGACAGTATTACAATAGATATTGACGCAATGAAAACATATGCATTAGATATAGGAAAACTCAAACCGGGACAAATTAATCAAATATAGATATTATTGACAATTTAATTGATTTATTTATTAAATCCCAATATGAAAACCGCGACAATCCCACTAAACAGACGTCACCTTATATATATAAAACATGTGTAAGTAATTTGTTAATACAATCGCTTAAAATCATTAAATTATACAAGGTGTTCCTAAAATGAGGGATAATAAATACCTAGCATGATTCTTCACATCAAAGTAAATAAAAAGTTCCTCATGCAAAATGTCGAAATCCCAATTTTTAAGGGTTTTGATGTAATGACTCCATGAAGTGCTGGCGATTTTTGAGAGACAAAATTGAGATTTCGACATTTTGCAAGAGGAATTTTTTATTTACTTTGATGTGAAGAATCATGCTAGGTACTTATTATCCCTCATTTTATGAACACCCTGTATAATAATAAAAACTGAATATAATTAAGAGGGGCTTAGCTAGCGGGGGGCTAAGGAGTTGCAGTACCAAGGCTGTTATCCCCTATTATATCTATGGCTGTGAAGACAAAATATTAAATAAATAATAAAGGGTCATAAACTTTCCAAGAATTGCGGTATTTAATTTTCAAAATTTGATAAACTTAATGGAATACAAATTTCTTAGAGGGTGGATAAATTTGCAAATAAACAACTACATGTAATTTATTTTTTAAAGGTGAGTGAATTAATCACGATAATAAAAGTTACAAAAACGAAGTAATATACTCTCTATTTTATTTCACCAAGGCATCGTTATTACATTATATACTCTTTAATAAACCCATCAAAGAATGCCTTTTCGCCGACACATTCGCTCTGACGATTATTAAAGGATCATCAGCACGGTTTGACTCAGGAAGAAACAAGTCGTGATTTCACGTTCACAGGTAAAATTCGCAGTTATAACTGTGTTCGTAAAATCACGACTTACCTCCTGACTATTTCCTAATCCTGTCAACTTGGGTTTCCATTTGGGTAGTTGTGTTTTTGATTCCACACAGGCCCAGCGTTGACGTTGATCGATTATCTGAATGAGCTGTGTATGGTAGTCTCGAGGAACGCGAGCGAACGTGAGCGTGACGGGATCCTGTGAATTTAAGCTCTTCTTAAGATCTTCATCGTCAAGTCTTCAAGCGTTGTATCCGAGACGGGCAGCGACTTGATAGACGTTAAATCCTACTGTTTCTTTTTGTGCAAAGAACTTTCCACTGCGCAATTCTTATTACAATTTGCATTAACTTTGAGCTTTATTTTAAGTCAAATAAAGATTCATTCGCATTACCAGAAACTTTGTCGTTCTTTCTCTTTGTCACGATCACTCTGCTAAAATCCACGTGACACTGGGCGGATTTCCAATAGCATCTCTGGTAATCACTGCACTCACAGCAGCCTCTTCTTTCTGAATAGTTTTAATTAATTTCCAGATCGATAGATGTTGGTATCCAACCAGGTAGAAGAACATGGGGAATGGACGACCACTGCAGGACCTGAGCCAAAACCATTCATGTTCTTTGACAATGGCTCAGACACAGATAGTCTCATCATTGCCTTAGGCTCTGATGAGTTCCTGGGGTTACTTGCTTCAGCTGGTACCTGGCTTATGGATGGTAACTATGCAATGGCTCCACCAGGATTTTTGCAGCTCTACATAATACGAGTCCCGATTGGCAATACTGCAATTACTGCTGTTTTTGCCTGTCTGCAGAATAAATCCCAAGACACTTATGAAACCCTGCTGCAAGCAGTTCTGTATCGCTGCCAACAGATTGAACTTTACCCAGATCCAACAATAATAATTGTCGACTTCGAGCAGGCAGTCATCCAAGCCATCAATTGTATTTTTGCTCCAGAAACACATATGCAATATTGTTTTTGTCCAGCTGAAGCAAGTAACCCCAGGGACTCATCAGAGCCAAAGGCAATGATGCGACTATCCGTATCTGAGCCCATTGTCAAAGAACAGGAATAGTTTTGGCTCAGGTCCTGCAGTGGTCGTCCATTCCCCAGGTTTTTCTACCTGGTTGGATACCAACATCCATCGATCTGGAAATTAATTAAAACTTTTCAGAAAGAAGAGGCTGCTGTGAGTGCAGTGATTGCCAGAGACGCTATTGGAAATCCGCCCAGGAAGAGAGTAAAGAAGGAATATGTTGATTTACAACGAAGAATAAAAAAACTTAAGCATAGACTATACTGAGAGAAGGTAAAGCCTTGTGCAATTATGTGGACTTGGACGCAACATAAGATTGTAACATTAAAAATTGCATTAAAAATTTGTTTAAATAATTTCTAGTGTTTAAATTGTGTTCAAAAAAATTAAACTGTAATCGTCATTTGATAGATTCATTCAGATATAATATACTCTGAATATTGGAACTTATTATCATGAGTAAATAATAACTTCTTTATTTCAGCTGTGCCATTTTTTCCTATTTTACCATTTGTGATATTTTTTTCTGTTGCCATTTCTTCCGGTGCCATTTTTACTTACATTCCTGTAATACAGAGAGTCCCACTCGGGGCTGACACTTTAAAATTTCATATAACTATGGAACGTGATAACATAAAGGCAAACTCTAGGAACCTGAAAGAACTTTATTTAATGGAAAACAAGTTCACATTACAATTATGTTGAAAATACCCTCCCGCAACATCTGCATACAACGCACTCCCATACAGCACACAGATGTTTATACGACATTCTAAGCACATATTGTTGACGGGACATTCAGGTCGTCTTTAAAACAAATACTGTTTTCAGAAATATCACCATCAAAGTCTTAGCTTGGCTGTATCAACTTTTCAGGCTTTTTCGTGGACACCTTCAAGTTGAATTCCCATGAATATCCAAAATGTGTCCTAATTAGGTTATATACCCCACGATCGTCCTTAAGATGTCTTATTCCAAGAATGTTAGACTGTCCTGTGGACGTCTCCACTATTTTATTCGGACATTCTGGACAGGTCCTTAAGATGCCAATCTTATGATGTCCTATGACTGCCTCTAGTACTTTTTTACTGACATTATGAGGAAGGTCACAGGATGTTCTGAGATCTGTGAATACAACTTTGATAGTGAAATTTCAAAATTGGAATAAATTTGTAATATTTAATGATAATTAGTCGTATATTGCATAAATAACAATTATTACAACTTATTAATTATATTTAAGTTGTAATAATTATTATTTATAGAGCAATGGTTAAATTTATTTCTTACATAGAATACGATAAAATTTCTTTTTCAGACTTCATGTAGATAACGAATTATTTGTTTATTTATTTATTAAATAACACAACAAACAAGGGTACCCAACGGGACCAGTATGGCTTATTTCTATACTCTGAAGAATTAAAGTCTGCAATAAAAAAAAAATTTGGCTAATAGAAGATTCTGGCACCACGCCAGTTCTTTTTTATTGCACAGACTATAGGATTAATGCGTGAGAAATTCTTAAGCAAATAAATAATACAAAAATATCTTTCATTGGATTTTTTATTTTACAGTAATTATTTTTAAAATACATACATAGTTTAAAATACATTTTTCTTTCCTATTTTTCATCATTAATTCGAACAGCTGAGGTAGGCGTACCATTAAAACCCTCACTGATCATCTAATGATTTATACATAGTTTGTTTAAAAAATTATTCAAGTTGTATTTGCACATCTTCATTATTGTCGTCTCGCTTTTGTGAGGCCCCGGGATTTTGAAACAACCCACCCTTATTTTAGTATGACGCGAGTTAAAACTTAATAATTAAATATAAAGATTTTCCTTCAGCTATTTCAGTGATAGTTGTTAGTGTAACACAGGAGAGATCTTAGTTTATGAAGTTAAAGACAGTTTCTAGATTATTATTATATTTTAATTAACTTCTAATCTTAGTCAGTCCTTTAAATTAGTTAACACTTAGTGATTATTTCTATAATGTTTATGAGGTGAGGTTTATTATTGGAGAAGGTAGACTAGCCATGTTTAGTTTATTTAAACATCTATCTAGTTTACGTGAATTAAAATTCAGTCATTATTTGGTTGTTATATTCTGTAGATAGAATAATTATAAAACAGTTTATTTAGTTTTTATAAAGCTGTAGAAAGTTTTTAGAAAGGTTTTAGAATGGAAAGTTTAACAGTTAGAATTACACCGGATGGACATCTTAGTTTACAGAATATTGTATTTTGAGACAGTCATAGAATACGCTGACGCACATTGTCTAGAATTTATGCAAATTGATGGTGGCATGATTTAGAAAGGAGGAGTTGACCTTTCTTTCCACCAATCATCTGTTTGAGTGTCTTTTACACACTGTTGTTCGGTTTATAGTTAGGAGGACAGTTAGTGTTGTTGTTGGATCAGAAAAGTTAGGAGATGGTATCAGCCTGTCCATGTAGACGGATGCGGATAGTCTGTGTGAGTAGTCCGAGGTGAGCAGTCGGAGAATGATAGAACCTGTCGGAGGAGACAGATGCAGATAGTTGTAGATATAGTCAATATAGCCTGTCACAGATTGGACACATGTTTGATTAGTTTTATCCTGTTTTAGTATTAACAGAAGAATAGATAGAATCGAGCAAGTGGCTCATGAGACGTTAACAGTATTCAATAGTTAATTTATTTCTTATTTACTGAGGAGAAACCCCTCTTTAAAAGAAGAGAATATTTATTCAACATGGAAGTGTGAAATAGAAGTCGAACTTTATTTAGAATTTTCAGAATAGACGAACGGAGGCGAATGCGAGAACGTTAGATTGGGTAACACACAGCCGCTCTCATATCTCTCATTTCTCTTAGATCCATTTATTCGGTGTAGAATCAAATCATTAGAAATTTAGAGTTAGCTTTGGATATAATCAATCGTAATTGTAAATACAGCATAAATAAATCAGTTGTTATTGTTTACAACCAGTTGTTGTCATTTGCATCCTACCCCCCTTACGTTAGAAAACGATCGGGAGAAACACCCGACGAACTTTGTGTTGTGGAAAAACTCATTCTCATTTATAAAAGGGAGAGTGAAAGGGGAACTGGGGACCCTAGTTCGTTTGATGTTCTAATCCATTCCCTAGGGCCGCAGGCTCCACACTTTGTCCTAACAAATTATTTAAAAAAAAAATAAATAACTTTACTGCTTACTCTGTCTTGAAACCCTACCCAAATTGGAGAAATAGGAAAGATACAAACCTCTTTTTTTCTTGTAGTGGATCCTGTGCGATGTTTCAGCCACCCAGAGACAACAGTCTGTATATCTTTTTCAGTTACCGTGTCTAAATTTCGATTGACAGATAAAGATTCTGTAATATCAAAATAATAAGTTCATTCAGATTAATTTTGTTTCACATCAGTACAAATTTTAAGATTATTCATCACTTCATATACATGTAGAACAATATTTAACAATTTCTGTTCAACCAGTATTGTGAAAATTAATTAAATCCAGCTTCCAGTTAGTATGAAGTTGTAAAGTTTAGGCCTAATTTACAGAAACCAGATTTTTTAACAAAAATTAAACTGTCAGGAAATCTTCGTGATTCCTGTATTTTCACCTTGAATAACAGTTCTCAACTTCAAAGAAGAAAGATTTCTTTTCCCTTTGGAACCAAACCATCTAAATTTTTTGCGGCGATTTCATTGCTGAATAAAAATTTAAGCATCCGTCTGCAAGAATCGGCTGAGGTATTTTCTCCTAGGAAGGCACGTTTGTTAATCCGAAATTGAACAGAAACTAGGCATTCAGTATTGGTACTAGACTAATTGGTACTCTTTACTTATCAGTATTTAGATCACTTAAATTTCCTTGCATCATTAAGGGGAAATTGTTAACATGCTCGAAATATTAATTGTTAACATTATAAAAAGAAAGGCTCAAACCAATTTTCCTTTAAAGGATTCCATATTTTGGATCATGTTCTCCACATCATTTATCTGATTTTCAGTTTTGATTGGGAAATCAAACTCTAAAGACCGATCATCATCGTTGGTTTGTTTTACGATATAATGCAGAGGCCTCGTATACCTTAGCTTTCGTCGCGACTCTGCGCCACTAAGCAGCAATTTCCGGCAATAGTCCTGTGAGACGCTGAGACTATCAGCGTAGGGCGATTTCGTTCTCATCACAACAATCCAGTAGTCAATCCACGTTTTATTTTATTAGAATTTTGTTAGTTGCCACGCTATTATTGCAGTATGAGTAGTAAAAATTGCTCTGTTTTGGGCTGTAGCAATACCTACAAAAATACGCTCGTTCTCTAATGCTGTGTCTGACGATAGAGATGCTTCCTCATATTTACAGTATCGTTCATGTTTGCTGTGCGCTAGCAAACTTTCAGAGTCCCATTATACAGGAAAAGCAGACCTGAGTCTGTGGAAACATATGTTTTCTTTCTGAATAATAATTTTAAATTTCTTTTCATACAACATGATCTAGATTTACGATGCTTCGAAGCAAAAATTTGTAATTCATCGCTTCCATCGTTGTTTCTGAGAAACAATGATGGACAAAGTGAATTACAAACTTTTGCTTCGAAGCATCGTAGTTCTCAGATCATGAAGTTTTTTTCTCCCCTGAGTGGATGCCCCCTTACCATGGGTCAGGGGTTTGGGTGCTTCAGGGATTCTGTGAGATACGGTGGAGATAAACTGTGTAGCTATATCTCCACCGTGGTGTGTAGCACTGCTACTTTAGGGTCACCCTTACCAGAAAGGTCATGGTTAAGAAGTGAGACGAAGAGTATCCAAACAAACATCTCATGTTGTCGACGAATGAGAGAAAGTATGAGGTTTTTTTTTCATATGTTGTATGAAAAGAAATTTAAAATTATTATTCAGTGTGAATTTATCATAACGTATTTTATTTACCGTACTATATTTTTTTTTAATTGGCTAACAGACTAATAAATTATGAATTATTTTTGTAATTGTTTCAGCTTCTCTTTTTAATGGTTTCACAGTTTTTACAAATGTTGAGATATAGTATGATTCCTCCTTAACATAAAAAAAAAATTCTTTATTTTGGCATTTATTTATTGTTTTGTAATTTTGCAAGCAACAGGCTATGACAGCCTAATAACAGCTTACAAGAATAAAAATTATAAACAGTAGAATATAAAAAAGAATAAATATAATATTATTAAATATAAACAAGGAAAATGGTCATAAGATAAATGTAACATTTCAAAATGACTTTTGACATAGTGATTATAATTTTAAAAAATATAAATCAATAAAAATTGTAAATTATACAGTAATACAAAAAATAAACGTAAAAATATTAATCATCGATTCTCTGAAGAAGTGTGTATGAAAAATTGGCAAGAAGCCGCATCGTAACACAACATTGCAATCCATTTTACTATTTGCTATTAGCGCATTCAGCCTCTCTCTCCCACGAGAACTTACAATTTCGCCGCTATGAGCGCTGAAACTAGTAAAACGGTGCTGCCATCTGAGAGGCGTACGAGGCGTTATACGATCCAAAGCTTCAGACATCTGTTGTAGTTGTAACTTCATTAGATGAAATTGTCGTAAGACTTGTCTAAATTCTGAAAGTAAATATTACTATATAATATTAAATTCTATCAATTTTTTTTTTAATTTTTTAAAGAAAATTCTGGGATGTTTTACGTGATGCTTAATGCCCCGTACACATTGGACCGGCAAGGCGGCAAAGCGTCTTTTTCTGCCTCCCCCCTCCTGCCTCCTCTGCCGCCCGCGCGAGTTGTTCCCACTGGACCGGCACGAGAAAAGCGGCAAGGGAAGAGAAATTATATAATGACGGCGTCGTTTCGATCTTAAGTTATTGCAGTAAAACTGGACGAAGTTCACGGTTCACAGAAATTTGTAGTATCCGATATTTGCTATATCTGAAACAATTCGGAATTTGTTATTTTACTGTTGAAAGGCCAATTGGCACAGTTGAGAATTCCGAATTGTGTCGTTTATTTTTTTTTTATATCAGAGTTCATTATAAAGAAGTTCAACTGTGTTATATGTCGCTGAGAAAGCATAATTAAAACATAACAAAACAGAATATACAAATAAACTCTAGTTTAATTTATATTTGTTCAGTGTGCATATTTTCTCGTATTTATAAAAAGTCTTCAAGATTATTTTTAAATTTGATTGTCGCCAACATCGATCGGCAATATTTTCAATCGAAGCGATCGAAAACCAAATTCGTGATCACGTTTCTGTTCTAAAACTTGCTAATTTCCAACTGAATTATCTAATTAAAATTTAACCAAACGTATCTATTTAACGATGTAAAAAGCTGAAGGACAATAGCAATTTATAATTTCACTTTTACAAAATGAAGTGAATTCTCTTTATTCTATTTCATTATAAAATTGTGATCCGCCATGATTCTTTTGATCATGTGCTCCAGTAGTCGAACGTGATTGGATGAGCCTGCAACCGGCAAAAGTTGAACAAATTTCAACTTTGCCGCCTGGCTTATTTGCCGGCCGCGGCACTTGACTTGACCTATTTCTAGTTGGCATTGGACGTAGTGCGCATGCGTCAACAGTTGCCACTTTGCCGGCTCAGTGTGAACCGAGCATTAGATTTCTATTTGATATATAATGTATATTTCAATAATAGCCTAAGCTTACTATGTTACTGAAGATACAGACCATAGCCATTATGATACTCCTATGGCTATCATGGGTTAGGTTTGGTTTGGTTTGTTTGGTATTAACGTCCTTTTCAACTGCCATGGTCATTTCAGGACGGCGTTATAGGGGCCGCAAATTTTGCCTCGCAAGGGTTCTTTAACGTGCAGCCGGCAAACGACTACACGGGACCAACGGCTTTACTTCCCTTCCGAAGGAAGTGCGTGATCTCAGGATTTCCCCCTGAAAAATCCTCGTCGTCCTCGGCCGGGATCGAACCCGCGTACTCGGGCATCAGAGGCGATCACGCAACCTGCTGAGCCACCGAGGCCGATCTATCATGGGTTATCATGATGGCTATGATACAGACATCAATTCACCTTTTTCGCCATTTTCCTTATCAAGCACAGAATGAGGACAAGAGTTTGCATTTTACAATTTTTCCATGTTTATTTCAGATGATTTAGATGTAGTTGCTGGATATGTTATGTTCCGAGTAGAAGGCACTCTGAAAAAATTGTTAAAAGAAAATTTTTAAATTAAAAAATATTAAAATAATTGAAATAGATTACAAGCCTGAAATAAATATTGATTTTAAATAAAGTATTTACATGGAAAAAAGTGATTATGATTAACTTGCTGGAAAGAAATTATTTTTTATAAGCTTTTATTAACTTTGCTGTGTTAGTTGTTTAGGTCAAATCTTGTAATCAATATTAAACCAACTTTCCGACAAGCTAGGGAGCTGCAATTTGACACACTTATGCAGAATCGATGACAATTTATGATAAAGAAAAAAATTTTCAAATCGGTTCATTGGTTCGTGTTCTAATGGTACTAACTCATTACTACGAATTGATTGTTGTAACAATTGGACATTTCGTTATGGCGAGAGTAAATTTGTCTATTGTTTATTGTTGCAAAATTAAGCTGTATTGTTGCCACTAAATAAAACATTATAAAAGCTTGGTTTGATAAAACCTTTTTCCTCTTAACTTGTTGTGGATGGCTTGGAGGTAAGGGATAAGGGGGTATTCTTGATGATTGAGCTTTCTTCAGTTACACTATTATCATCGTCACTAGATGATGGCAGGTACAGCTTTTTTATTCTTGCTTTTATATAATTGTCTATATAAGCGAAAAAGTATTAATTTGATAATATTAGTCAACAGGAAACAGAAATAAACAATATAAAAAAATAAAGAAACTGAAGTTAAAACTTTACTAAATTGCTAAAAATACGAAAATCATAGTTAATGAAAACTGTTTAAATTAATGTAGAGACGTAGATTTAAGTTGATGTAGACTATTATCCCCATAATTGAAATTTATAAAAGTTTTATGACTACACTCCCCACATATATGGAGCAATCATATAGGGAATTGTGATCATGATCATGGATGAAAAAAAGCAGGATGGAAAACTCCCTATCTTTACGCGGACAACTTCGATTTCTTGGCGCCAACTGGTGTCTTGCACGTTTTCTAGCAGTCGCTCCCATAGAGATTGTGTAGGAATTAAGTTTTTAAGAAGAATTTTTTTAGTATTTGATTAACAAGAACTTTTTAATACATTTTAGCTTGGAAGTAAGTTTAAATATGTCAAACAAGGAAACAATTTTCATAATAAAATCAAAATTATTTTTATTACAGAAATTACAAAAAATAAAATTTGTCATTCTTGCCCTATACGGAAGTTGCAACCTTAATTCAATTAGAGCACTGTAATAGATAATTCTATTATAGTGTTCTAAATTCAATTGATGCGCGGCACAATCTAGTGACTGTTAGAAAAACTAACGACCTGTACGCGTGCCTAA
>JAHWFO010038147.1:20599-52597 GCA_023313115.1 Rhysida immarginata | reverse complement strand
CTTTCCAAGAATTATAACAATGAACATAAAATGATGATGTAATATGGATAAGTTTCAATTTGTAACAATGCATAGAATTTCTGTTATTCAGGCTTTTCTTAGAAAAGAGAGTTCTTAGTACTTAACAATTTCTTGATAATCTTTAAAAATGATCAGTAACTGGAGATAATGGAGAGTTAGCAGACTATTGAGAAAGAGTGGAAAGACGACAGAGGAAGCACTCCTTTAGCTCCGTGATGTATTGAGCAAATGGGAAGCAAGTAAATAGAAGAATCGGCGACTGCTAGACTGCACAAAGTGATGAATGGCCAAGTTTTGCTTCAACACATTGAGAGAAGAGTGGAAATTGCAACAACACTAAGTATACATCTGAGGTAAGATTACGTGAGTCAGAAATTATTTAGACTAGCAGTGGCATCCTTGGAGAGGTCCAGCACCATTGTGACCCTTTAAAAAGATTTTTTTCGAATTTTCATTAAGAATTTTTACTGTATTAATTCTAAGCATTTTCATGTGTTTATTTTTAAGATATTGCAAAATTTAATTTAATTTTTTGAGATTGTTCTGTTTACATCCAAGTGTAATTATCCCGGGCAACGCCGGGTACCTTTGCTAGTTTATAAATATAATAAACCATTAAGGAATGACATAACCAAGTACCGAAAAGTTAAACTAAACCATTCACGGAACTATATTTTTAAACCGGCCTATGTTAACATTGTAAGTTCCTAATCGACCATAAAGATACCATTAAACCACGTACCTTTGAACCAATTTCGATTATCATTAATTATTCATCCATGACACATCATTCCAAGTTGTTTGATATATTACATGCAATATTTTAGCATTGAAAATTCCAAAGAACCACAATGGTTCCACTAAACCAGTTTCCTTGAAACCAATTTCGACTATCAATAATTTTACGTGATATTCATTCATGATACATCATCCCAATTTGTTTGATATATTACATGCCATATATTATCATTGAAAATTTTTGAGGGTGTCATAAGGGTACCATTAAAACACGTGCCATTGTTTCGATTACAACCATTTTCAAAATGGTTCATTTCCTGAACCATATTTATCAATTGGCGAAAATAATAATTTATATCCGCTTCTATCTCATCATTACGATTTGTTTAATATATTACTTAATATATCTCTCCATTGAAAATTGCTAGATGGGGTCGTGAAGCTACCATTTGTGCACGTGCTATTAAACCGATTTAGATAATATTTGTGTGATTTGTTCGTGCCATGATCCATATTCATCGACTGACGAAAACAGATTTTTAAAATCTTTCATAGCCTCGGAGGAGTTAGAATGACAGACAGACAGACACGTTTCCCCACACTGATAGCATAAAACACCTTTTGGTACTTAATAAAGGGGTTTTCTTTTACATTTACTTAGGCATTGTTGTAAATTTTTCCCATTGCGTGATCACTCTACACTACCCTTTGTTCCCAGAAGTAGGACGCGCTCGACGGCACCCTATAAAACACACACACGCACTCACGCATACACACAAACACACAGTAGCGGAGCATATGTCATTCTGTGACAGCTTTAGTGATGGGAAGGTGAGTGTTATTTTCTCAAATGTACATATTATAAATTCTGTAATATACACTGTTAATGAAATTCACATTATACACTTACATGCCAAAAGTCATGGGATAGCACCTAATAACGTGGGACCTCATCTAACCCGGCGAAGTGCCACAGTGCGTCGTGGCATTGATTCCACGAGTCGATGGAAGACATCTGAAGACATTCGCAACCATTCCGACTGGAGAGGTTCCCACACTTGCCCATTACGGAGCCACCACCGGTCTGCGCCACACTCTTGCCCTACCATCAGCTCGTATCAGCTGAAATCGAGACTCATCAGACCAGGTCACACGTTTCCAGTTGTCTAGTGTCCAGTCGATGTGTTCATGGGCCCAGGAGAGACGTTGGTGACGATGTCTTGTTGTTAGCAAGGGCACCCTCGTGGGTCTACTGCTACCATATCTCATGGACACCAGATTTCGTTGTACAGTTTGCATCGATACAGCTCTTGCATTACCCTGGTTAAAATCTGATGCCATCTGGCGCAGTGTCAGTTGCCTGTTAGCGGTGACCATCCTATTCAGACGCCGTTGGTCCCGTTCATTGATAAGGTGTGGTCGACCACTGCGTTGTCCATGGTGGGAGGTAATGCCGTCAAGTTGGTACTCTTGGTAGACTCTTGAAACTGTGGACCGTGGGATGTTGAATTCTTGAGCCACCTCCAATATTGAATGACCCACATTCGAATTGGGATAGCTCTCGTCATGTAGCCATTGTCACACTGAACACCTCACCCCTTACTCATGACAGTGTAACCAAACCTACTGACATCGATTTGCTTATTTATACTGTTTTCACATGATGCTACTGCCACTTGAAAAATAGTCCACTGCTATCCCATGACTTTTGGCATGTGAGTGTACGTCAGTGCATAAACACAAAGTTTTTATGAAATGGAGGGAGCTCTATGTACTCTCCTTCTTGATGAAGTTGGTGGACGCCTTTCAGTACATAGCGGAAAAGAAATCATACAGAATTCCGACCGGTTTCGCCTTTTATTCCTGGCTTTATCAAGGATAGAAATGAAGAGGTCGCAAGAACGCCTTCTATACACATTACGATGGTATAAATAGTGATTGAATAGTTGGACACAAAATAATGTAATTTGCTAACACTAGAGTATGGTGCTAAAATAGTTGTGATTGGAATAATAATTAATAGGATGAAAACCCAGTAAAATAAGAAATCAGGTAAAATTACAGAAGTGTACAGGGTGGACCAAAAATAACTTACTCAATTTGAGAGCTGATAACGGATATTAATGAACAGATTATAATGATATTTTAACATGTTCATATTGGCATAATGCGAAAATGTTTCATCATAAAATATGCAAATAAAGATTTACATTTTTCATTGGAAAACCTGCTGAATATGGCTACATTTCTCTTTTATCACCAAATTTAAGCGGTTAAACAGAGCACTATGCGCGGCATGGGTCATGGAAACAGTGTGCAGATGAGTTTAAGATAAGTTTCAACTTGGTGCTGTGCCTGCAAAACCTCCTGCTAAGAGTGCAATGCAAAACTTAATTGCGAAATGGCATGCAACGGGATCAGTACTGAATGCAAAGAAAGTGCGCAAAAGGACGGTCTGTACGACAGCAACACATGCTGCTGCTGAAGAACACATGCTACGCAGTCCCAAAACGTCATCACGGTGGCTGTCTCAGCAACTGGGTTTGTCTCACAGTCTGTCAAGTGCAATGAAGATCGTGAAACAGGATTTACACTTATACCCCTTCAAAATGACCACTGTGCATCAGTTGAATGATGTAGACAAGCCGGCCAGGGTTCAGTTTTGTGAATAGTTCCTGAGCACTATTGCTCCGGAGGTGCTGGAGGATGGTTGTGTGTTCTTCTCAGATGAAGCGTGGTTCCATCTGTCCGGTTACGTCAACTCACAACATGCGTCACTGGTCTTCCGTCAATTCGCATGTGTTCATGGAGTCTCCACTGCATCCACAAAAATTGGAGTGTGGTAGGCTGTCTCCGCCTGCCGCATCATCCCTGTGTTCTTCAATGAAACTGTGGATTGATAATACTAATGGTAGAAAAACACTATAGTGATGTCTTAAAACCAAGGAAAGAATAGAAACTTCATTTATTATAATGAAACTGTGGATAGTGACCGTTATGTGCACAACACGATGGTGCAACAACCATTTCTGCACACGCAACACTTGCCCGTATCCAGGAAGTGTTCCCACCCGAACATGTGATCAGTCGAGGAACAGACCATCACGGTCACCAGACCTATCGAACAGAAAGTCCAGGCAGCCATTCAGTCCATTCCAGCGGAAACCCTTGCTCGTGCCTTCAGGAACATGTGGACACGCCCTCACACGTGCCTCGAGGTCAATGGAGGACACTTCCAGCACCTATTCTAGGTTATTTGCACTGATCTTTGATCATTGTTATCTCTTTTCATGCTCAATTTTACACGTTGTTCACCTACTTGTAAAAAAAACTCACCCTGTACATTATAGTGTTAGCAAATAACCTTATTCTGTATCCAACCAATCAATCTTGTGTGCCTCTTCATTTATATCCTTGATAAAGCTAGGAATTCTGGGCGATTTCTTTCCCGCTATGTACTGCAACGCCTCCATCAATTTCATCTACAAATTGTTTAATCATAAAGAAAAAATTAATAAAATTTAATATGTGTGCCCTGGGTAGCAAGCAAATTATTCAACCGACATTCGTTTGCACGGCACACATTCTGCAACATTTGTGATGTGAGACCTTCAATTGCATACAATCTGGCTGCATGATTGGACAATTTGTACTTTGTACTCATTGATACATGAAGTTGGCTCGAATTTGTCTAATTGATTTCTGTGGTGACCTTGTGAATGAGGTTTGTATCGTCTCAACAGTATCTTCAGAAACTGATGGTCTACCACTGCTTTTACTCTTAAACACTAATTCCGGTGCTAAAAAGTGTGTCATCCATGACTTAAGTAACCTCACATCAGGTGGGTTCTTTTCATAAGATGTCCTAAACATTCGCTGCACACGAACCGGAGATTTCGGTTTTGCAAGCCATGCAACACATTGAGATTTTTCCTGTGATGAAGCCATTTTGAAGATAAAGCAGCGGCAACTTACCATTAGTTTTGTACAGCACACATATGTAAAAAAAACATTATACGCCTCCAAATTAACTTGCGACAAACGTTACTAACATGGGTAAAATATTATAAACTGCTGAAATCATATTAATCCTCTTGCTGTTATTAACACTTAATTGAAACAAAATTCCTTGTTTAAATTGGATCCAAAAATATGCAAAAGCTTAAAAGGCGCATAAACATGGCGATAGATCAAGCCACCAGTGGAATACATTCGTCAGCATGCCTAAATTAATTTCTGGAGAAGTGCTCCTGCTACTGTCATTATTTTTGTGAAGTGGCGCTTATTCTTCCGTCACTTATCTTTGTATCACAGCCGACGAGAAAGACAGGCCGCGGCACTGAAAAGTCACCTGATCATAGTGGTCTGAGCAACAATCCAATTTTCATTGTCTCCATCTTGGATTTCAACAATTCGTGTTTTTCGTTTGTTAGAAACAATGAAGGTTGGATTGTTACTCGGACTACTATGGTCAGGTGAATTTTCAGTGCCGGGGCCTGTCTTTCTCTTCGGCTACGTCTTTGTATGTCATCGCGTGAAAAGTAAATACAACTCTAGCGTCAATGAACTTCGGACACCTACAGAATTTTGGATAAGTGCAACGAAACTAATTATAAACAAATAAAAATAACTTTATTGAGTGCACAGAGCTTTAGTACAACTGTGATATAGCATTTTAACATTAAAAAAACGAGAAAAATTAAATAAGCGACTTTTTGTAATGTTCCGTTTTCAACACGTTGCAATGAACTTCGTACACCGTACCGTTTATTGCACATTACCACTGAGTTGCGTCACCTTTCCGACGAATGACGCTCCGAAGTCGTTGAGGCATGCTGGACACTAACTTCTGCGTTGTTTCTACTGGAATTTTGTCCCACTCTTCGGAAATACACGCCCGCAACTGCTGCAGTGTTCGAGGCTTCCGCTGTCTGACTTTTCGCTTTAAAATGCGCCATACATTTTCAATGGGTGACAGATCTGGGCTGCAGGCAGGCCAGTCAAGCACCCTGAAACGCTGCTGTTGTAGCCAAGCCTTGGTGTTCCGAGCAGCATGAGGCTTCGCGTTGTCCTGCTGAAAGATGCTTGGTCTTCTATTGAATAACCTTTGGCGGGATGGACGCAGATGCTGTTGAAGAATGTTTATATAGGCAGCAGAGTTAATAGTGCCCTCGTAAAAGTGAAGCGACCATGTCCCGGCTGCACTCATGCAGCCCCACACCATCAGCGATGCAGGCTTCTGAACTTTCCTCTGGTAATAGTCGGTATGATTACTTTCATCTTGGTCCTTAGCACCTTGCGACCGTTGTTGCCATACATCATTGCAAAGGTGGACTCGTCGGACCACAGAACACTATTCCACTGAGCAAGGGTCCACTTTAGATGGGTTCTGGCCCATGCTACCCGGCGACGCTTAGCTACAGTGCTCATAAATGTCTTACTCTTTGTAGCGTATAAGTAATAGTTGCATGTTCTGATGTAACGGCGGACTGTGCTTTCGGATATGGGTATATGAAAATATTCTCGAGCCCAAACAGTCATTTCACTTATGGGAGCATGCCTGTTTTTCACAATGTAACGTCGAAATACTCGTAGGTCCCTAACATTCAATAATCGCTGCTTGCCTGGGGCAGTCCCTGGTTCTGTTTTCCCGATTTCTCTGAAACGCTTGATGATCCCATTAACAGTAGAGAGTGGAACTGATAATTCATGGGCAATAGCTCGCTGGGATTTGTTATTCTGGAACTGCTGTATAATTTTTTTCCGTATACACGTTTCTACTGGCTTACCATGTCCCCATGGTTCAAAACAACACGAATACTGTGCTCTGTCGCGTGGACGGTGCTTTTAAAGCCTGATGCAAAGCATTCTGGGCGTTTCTACAGCCTTCAGGAAAGTTCTATATGCTGGTGACCATTGTGTACGAAGTTCTTTGAAACCTGTTGACAACGCAATTTTATATAAATTTGAATAAATTATTTCACACCATTAAATCGATTCTAAATCGATGTTGATATTGTTACATATACTCAGTAAATCTATTTTCATTAGCCTGCAAGCCTCTGTATGCACTTTTCACTGTGTTTTTAGCCAAATTACTTGGTGTCCGAAGTTTATTGACGCTAGGGTTGTAATTAATGTACACGTAGAATTATTTTTATACACGCGCGATATACAATAGGCCCTAGATTTTTGCCAATTAATGTTTTGAGGCAGCATTAGTTCACGGCCTTCTCGAAACTACCAGGCCTGAACGTGACGTCAATAATTTGAAGCCAAAGCCAACTAGAAAGACAGGCCGGGGCACTTAAAAGTCACATGACCAAAGTAGTTCGAGCAACAATCTTCATTGTTTCCAACAAACGAAAAAAAACATTGTTGAAATCAAAGATGGAAATAATGAAGTTGGATTGTTGCTGGATCTACTTTGGTCATGTGACTTTTAAGTGCCCCGGCCTGTCTTTTTCGTAGGCTACGCGTTGGACTTCTGCAATAATACAACCAGAACGACGTAACAATGTTTTATCTTATTCCATGTTCAGACCTAGAAGGCCGTGATTAGTTCCATGACGAATTTTAAAGAATATTTAGGATAATCATATTTCCTTAAAAAAAAAAAAATAGATGGAATCGTTTAAGGTAATTGACAAATGATCATTATTCGCGAACATTATTCTAAAAATTTTCCCCTAAAAGTAAACACAAGATGCTGTTCCAATATCTTGGAGTATTTGTGTTCGTATCGCTGCTTTCCTCGGATTTGATTAAATCACAAACTTCTAACTCGAAACGATTGCTATTAATATGCTTTGACGGTTTCAGGTAATCTTTTAACTAATAAAATATAACAAGCATACTACATATAGCTGGCTGAAATATTTACGATATTTAAAATTTATGTTATAGGCAGAATTATTTGAAATCATACAGACCAAAAAATATTTTCTCTTTCGCTAAGAGAGGAGTGCTTGCTGCAGAAGGCATTATTCCGATGTTTCCAACCGTTACATATCCCAATTTATACTCAATCGTAACAGGTATATTTCGTGTTAATTGCGTGTTAGTTTGTACGAGTTGTCATGCGTTTTGCTTTTTTCGCGTTTATTCAGTTCAAGTTGACCTATTTCACTAAGCTCCACCCATTCCAAGATGGCGTCCGTAAGTGGGATCTTGCCTCCGACGAGCCAAATCGTTGATATGAATATGACTTCATATTAAAATATTCCAAGGTAACTTAATCTTTTTCATAGAGCACAAAACTTTTATCCATTTCAACAAATAATCCATGTGAATAACGCAACAAATAATCCAGGGACAATTGAATGTTTTCCCTACGGCGTCCATCTTGAAAAAAATGACATAATTTTAAGGACCAATGGGAAGCGCATGAAATAGGTCAGTTGTTGCTCCTGCGTTTTTTCTCCTCTTCAGTTCAATTAATGGGTGGTTATAATGTTGCTGTTGCGTGTGGTGTTTCTCATATTTGGCGCGAAATGATACAACATAGTTAGTGTTTCTGGTGGCGGACTTTTATTGTTTTTGGTTGTCAGCTGTCTTGTTTCTGTGTTTAGGCATTGGAGGACGTGTTTTTACTGTTTTATCCCGTCGTGCGCTAGCTGTTGCCGTCGCAACCCCACATAATTAGTAGGGTCCTGCGATGGAACAATTATCAAAAATCGAGTCAAACATTAGATTCTTCAAAAGAATCGATTCCACTTTTTTTAATTTTCTATAATGATCGATTCTTACATTACAAAATATATTCCTTTTAATTTTTAAATTTAGAACATTTATCAGAAATTATCTGTTTACTATAATACTTTGTGAGAATTGTCAAAAAAAAATTATTTAGCAGCAATAAGAAAATGACAAAAAATTCACAACATCATAATATTAGAAAATCTCAAGTAATATTTTGCATATTTATTTTTCTATAGAAAGCTGAATATTAATTTACTTTAAAACAAACTTATACAATAATCAATTTATTTTGTTACACTGTCATCAAAATATGAAATGGTAGGCAATTTAATATCATCAAGTTTTCTAAATACTTAGGATTTAAACAAGCTCTTCTTTTATTTAAAGGTAAACTCCACGGAAAAAATCGACTTTACTTTTTTTTGCATCATAACATTAATCCAGGTTAATAGAGTATTTATCATTCAAAATTTTTTGATTTTTCCTAATATTTTATTAAGAAAAATGCTTCGAAAAATTGAAAATTTGCGTGGGATTTTCCATTCCTTCTCCACAGAACACGGCGGAACAAGCTGTCATTTCCTGCCGCGAGAACCTCGGGGAATTTCGTCGCCAAGATTCTAGTCGCTTAGAACGATTCTACATATCGTAAGATTTTGCTAACCTCTTTTATATCGGAATGCCTTCAATTTGTTCTCTGTTTGGATGTGTAAATAGACAGTCTGATAGAAATTTCACGTTTCATAGATTTCAACAATCAGAATCAATTAATAAACAGGGGATTAGTATGTGACAGCGAGGGAACTGGTATCCAACTCCAAACAGCATCGTGTGCTCATTATGACGCATCTTGCTTTGTCTACGCATCCGCCGTTTTAAATTCAGTATCAATTCAAACAAGAAATTCGCCGGAACTAGATCACATATAAGGTGGAACTAGATGTTCTTCCAACTCTAAACGGGCCTAGCGTTCTTCAAGAACAACGACCGCAACAGTACTCGTTAAACGCCGAAGGAATGAGAAGGTAAGCCACACGCCGCCCTAATGTGCACACGCCGACGCGGCAAGCAGAAGATCCCGTTTCACGGTTTAATGCATAGGGCTGTATATCGCAGAAGTTGCAGTAGCATTTAATTCTGCTAACGGCCCTTATACATCGCTGTTACTGTTATCAAAATCGCAGTCGTCACTACCGGTCTTGTTTCATATTCATAGTCCATTGCGATGCCCAACTGACAACTAACCGATAGCGTCCAATGTGTGAGGTCACAAATTCGAAACTCCTTCGCACTTCTCGGCAACTTGTGTCCTAACAGTTGCCGAACCATGACGCCAGTGTCTATCGCAGGTGGAGGAAAAAACGAAAGTTTTTTTATATATTTTATCAATTTTGAGTACGAATTGAAATTTTTTATACATACTACGTTGTTATTCAGACTTTCATTTCATTTTAAACAAAGTTGTTTTGGGTGTGGAATTTACCTTTAATACATATCTAGCTTTAGAAAATAACCTTTCTGAGGGAACTGATGTAGCTGGGGAAGTTAAATATTTCATTGCAAAATTTGCAAGAACAGGTGTTTTTATCAATTGGATCAATATTTAATTCAGTAACCAATCCTTCTGTAATTGTAGTCAGAGTACTGTGTGTTTGTTTACATACTAAATCAAGATTTCTTTGACTCCATAAATCACAGTGATCAGTTTGAGAACATTTTTCAAGATCTGGAATTGTTTCCAATTCATTACTTTCAAATTACAACAAACTTTTCAATTCGGCATTTATGAAATTGATAGCATAACCTACATATTGCATGCTTTTAGGGTCCAGCCTCTTATACCTAGGATCTAAAATAGTGGCAACACAGTATATTAATTTAAATCTCTTTTCAAAGCTTTGGAAATAAAACTTGCTTAAATAAATTTCCAGCATCAGTTGTAAGATTTTCCTTAGTGCTCTCTCTAAACAGCAAATAAGAGGAATTACTATGCTGATTGACGTGTAAACTTCACTTGATATTTCATTTGCGACAATGTAAAATGGTTTAAATTGTGACGCGCCCCCACGAGCGCTGACCACTAATGGTCACGCAAGCGCGGCAGACTAACTCGTGGGAGCACAAGTCAGGGATTCGGGGCTTGGTAAGGGAACATCAGCAAGAACTCAGACACGTGGTGCGTTTTTCAAAATCTTTAATTACCCAATATTTGGATAACCAATAATTTGCAATAAGACATTTACATAAATACGAAATACACCACACAAAGGGGCCCCCTCTGGTTAGAACGTGCCTCTTACAGCTTTAAAACAAATTAATCGTATATCACAATGTTCTGGTCCCAACATATCAAAAAGAAACTAAACAAACACACTCGGGCACTCCGCCGGCCCTCCGATTAACAGATTGCCCAAGCGATGAGGGCGGTTCCGAGCACACACAAGCGTTCAGGTTCGACCCCTCTGCATGGAGCATGTCACCACTCAGTTTCCTTTGACAAACGTCCACGACGACGTCGTGTCCCTTTCAATGGTGCCTTAAGGGAGCCCCTGGAGGGAGGGGGGACACACATGTCGGTTGGGATGTCTAATCTGACTTCTCTATCTCCAGTCACCAGTGTCGACGTTTCAGAGGACGCTCATAAGCCCATCCATCACACAGTATAATCTGGTTCCAGGATATGAGAATCCTTGCCTGTGCTAATGCACTCGCAACTGAGCGCCCTGCCCACCGTTTTGTAAGGAAGCAATCTGCTCCACTTCACAACAGACCAACTCGTTTCCCACCTGGGGAATTGCACCAACGAGCTTCTTATAACTAGCAAGGGATAGATACAGGTTGTACTAACATTATTGCAATTGCAAGACGCTTGATACAACCGATTTACCGCCCTCAATAGTGCGTACACACATCAGCACGTTTCGAGGAGCCGAAACACACACTTACATAACTGGGCGGGTCTATGGCCACACATGCAACAGTCCAATAATTACTCAGTTGAAGTTATAAACGTCCCGGGATTATATCTTTCGTTATGCCCTCGACGCCCATGGTTCAAGATCCACGCGAAGAAAGATAATATTAGAGTCACTCACCGGGTCTACCGTCGTCAGACGGAAAGCACACGTCGGGCTTTCCCGTGCCGCAACTTTTTACCTCTGTTGCTTGAATCCAGACACGTTCTAATTATCTTAGCAGAAAACTCGCCGTCATTGGAACAAAATAAGCAAACATGCGAAAAAAGGTAAATGTACAACTTTATAATTCACTGAATAAATTAATCCAAACAATAAACTAAATAGTAAATTAATTCTTGTAAACATATGCATGAATACAGACCTTTCACATATATATTTTTGCATGGCCACCATTAAGCCACGTTCGAAATCGGCCTTCACAAGCTCTCGGCAAAACGACCAGCGCTTTCACACTCCATCTGTCAACCAATTCCTCATCCCTCTCTCTGTGTTCCGACTTTAAAAAAAAACCTATGGTATGTTCTATCTACCTAGACGCAACAATACGTTGAGCTCCAGCATCATTTCCTCGGAAAACTTTCCGAGAAAACAAAGCCCGAGGCCAACAATCGCGTTCTCTGTTGCAACGTCGTTGACGCTGAAACATAGATCGCTAAAACAAACAACAATTATTTCACCACACCCTCGTACACGGCATTTTTAACGTAAACATAAAACTGAACACTTGATGCTTAACTACCAACGAATTTAATAAACTAAACGCACACACATCTGGTGCATGCCTCCAAACAACGCCTTCGCCGGTTCCATGTGGCACTCACTGACCTAGAATGTCACAAAATAATTGTTATGCTTCCTCTGACACATTTATATTACTACCTAAACGCTTATCTGGAGCATTACTCAAATTCTGCAAAAGTGTAAAATCTATCCAGCATTAAATATGTAGAATTCCATCTCTTCTCTATATGTTGTTTCAGTTTTAAAACTGCTATCTCCAATATCTTTCTGTCAAAAAATGTACTAACACTTTGAATGACTACAAAAAAATTATTTATGAACATAGAGACAAGTTTAAAGGCTTGAATTACAGAAGACAAATGTAATTAAAGAATCATGTTCGCAAATGTTCGCGCAGACGCTTCATGTCACGTGTTAAATGGCATCGCCCGAGATCGCTGACGAACGTCAGGGAGAGTGACAGGATCAACTCGAGACGATCACGTGAAACGAAGGACAGAAAGAGAGACGAGATGGTCGTCAGGATGGTCGTACCGAGATAAAAATACGTGGAGATATTCGCCGACGAAAGTCCACGAGGAAACTCCCAGAAAAATGCCTTAAAGGGTGATAATTTCCTCGGCTGGGATAGCAAAGACTCGTTAACATTTACCGCAACTCGCAGCGAGGAGAGGAGTCAACCATTTGACGGCGAGAAAGAGGAGGTCGGCAACCGTCTACGAGGTGCGTAGTGAAAAGTGTCGCCGTGAATCTCGCCGAGGCGGATCCAATGTGTGCGGAGACGAGCGAGCCTAATTCTCCTGAAATTCCTCTCAAAATTTCCCCGACTACGAAACTCAAAATTTCTCAAAATTTACTAGAAACTTGCGAAAGGGGTGCGGACATTTGCCCCAAGAAGCTTATACCGCTTCTGCTTACGAAGATCGGAAGATAGTAAAACCGACTCCCCTCAAAAATTTAAATAATATGGAACCCTGGAAATAATTTCACTTTATTTTGAACTTATCTATGTTTTTTATATGGTATTGTAGGTTCCATGCACTAAAAAGTTCCAGTTACAGCAACATGTGCAGACTACAAAACACAACCAAAAGTTGCAGCATTCGAAGATGAAACATCAATCCCTGTTGACGAAACCATCAACTTCAGACAAAAACACATTTGCTCATTTGCAGCTAACATACCATGGAAAAAAATTAATAATCCTCACCTTCGTGCCTTTTTGGAGAAGTATTGCTGCAATCAGCATATTCCGGAAGAATCAACTTGAGGAAAAATTATCTTAAGTCATGCCATGAGAATGCTTTACAAGCTATCAGAAAAGACCTTCAGGGATCATTTCTCTGGGCTACAGTGGATGAGACCACAGACTCACAGGGGAAATACATTGCCATTATACTTGTAGGAAAACTGGACAGAGCAGGTCCAGCTTCCAAGGTGTTGGAAAAAACAAACCATGGTACTGTTGCTCGATTCATAAATGACTCGTTTCGTTTACGTGTTTCGTGTAGAAGCACCGTACATGGTCAAGGCAGCACCGTACATGGTCAAGGCAGCAAGGACGTTAGAGGTATTCTTCCCGAACATGATCCATGTCACATGTTTGGCTCATGCTGTTCACAGACAGGTACGTGTCCAGACACGTGAATTAGGGAAACCGCAACTGAAACTTATGAGACTGGTCAAACTGTCAACAAACAATACTACAAAGCCGTTTTGAATCGCTTGGTGAAACGAATTCACCGTGTGAGACCGCAATTTCGGGAGAACGTGAAGAGGTTCGGATGGCTTATCCAGATGTAAATATGCTAATATCAAGCATAAAAAAGTTTTTTTTTAAAAAGCACCTGCACGAGTTCATGCTTACAAGGAACTCTGCCCTGAGCTTCCACTGCCACCATCTCCTGTCATTACACGCTGGGATACTTGGATCGATGCGGCTATTTTTTTATGCCAGTAATTTTTGAGCTATCAAGAGTGTAATTGACAATTTGGCGAGAGACGATGAAGCATCTCAAATTTGGCGAAGGACATGTATGAGCATCCCAACAGTATTGCAAGAACTTGCATACATTTCTGCAAATTTCGGCCAATTGACGGAAGGAATTGAAGAGCTGCAAACACAAGGGCTCCCGCTATATCGGTCAGTTGGAATAATTGACAGGATATATGACAGCATTTCAAAGGCTCCGGGTGCAGTAGCGGCAAAAGTTGCAGACTAACTTAAAAATGTTCTCGTTAAGAACACAGGATTTCAGAGAATGAAGATTTTTTCCCGCATTTTATGTGGGGAAACATTTCCCGAAGATACTGAACTGCCTTCTGCTGAAATTATTGCATCCTTTAAGTATCCACCATGTACCTCGTGTGATGTTGAACGAACTTTCTCGGTTTTCAAGAATCTATTTTCATCAAATAGACAAAATTTTACTCCAGAAAACTTAGAAATGTATTTAATAGCAGCAAAACCCTTAATAAATGATTTTTTGAATAGTCACTATCTTGTTTAAAATTAATAAAAAAAGAAACACTTCCATTATTCTAAAGAACCATAAGTTTTTAATGCATATTTAAGTGCATAATTGCATGCATATTTTGTTGTTTTTTAGTGCATAAAAATCCGCCCCCTGGTAATGAACATATGGTATTGTGAGACATGTGCTACGAAACGTAAACGTTTAAAGTTTACTTCAAACACATCACATCACAGGTGTTCTATGTGAGCGCCTTGTGTAAACTGACACACATCAAGCCGATAGTCTACCTCTGCCAAACCTTTCGTAGCATGTCGCGGTCAATATCGGCGATGGTTGCAGTGATGCGGGTATGCAGGTCATCCAATGTTGTTGGCAGTAGTGGTACGTACACGTGATCCTTTACAAACCCCCGCTGGAAGAAATCACATGGGGTCAAGCACACAGGGGTCAACGCCATTTTCTTTAACCGCTCGCTGGTGACTCTTAGCGGTAGAAAGTGAAAACCCTGCGTGAAAGTTAACCTTTCGAAGCACATGTCTCACATTACCGTACGTTCATTAGAGATCACAGAATAAATGTCTGAAATCGGGTCCATCATGGGCCCTGCATTTGTTCCATTATCTGATGCAACGGAAATTATTCTTAATTTATCAATATCCCAAAAATGAATCAAATTATTTAAATGTTCAGAAAGATACTCAGCTGTGCTTGATTCCTCTAACAAAGTTAATCCTAAGATAAATGAATGATGTTTGAATTCTTTCAAGTAGTGAGCAGTGGAACCTAAGTAATGCATATTATTTAATCCATCTGTCCAACTGTTTGTTGTCAATGAAAAGTATTCTACTTTACCAAATTCACTCTTCATCAAGGTTACCGCATTATCATACAACTTTATTGTTTGCCTCTTGATTGTAGTTGGATGTGGAACTTGCAATCATGAACAAATAATTTTCATCATTTCTATAAATTCATTTCCTCCAACACTTTCAGCAGGTTTTTTCATCCTTAATTATGCCACACAAACTGGCTTTTTTGTAGATCTCCAACTTTCCATTCACATCGAATAAACATTTAAAAATTAACATTAGAAGTTACTTCACCAATTTTAAAATATTCTAATCAGAAAATTAATAAAAAAAATACTGAAATTTTGGTCTCGTGTAAGTTGCTTCAAAGTGGTTTGGCAATTTTCTGACTGAAAGATACTTGTATTTGTTTGTTCTATTTTAAATAATTAATATTCATATTAAAGAAATTAATATGTTAAACATACAATGTGTTATATTACCTAAGTTAAGAAGCGTGTCAGTCTTAACAACTGATGTTTTCATCGTCAGGTTCAGGTGTCTTTCTTTTCTTGGAATCAATCTTTTCATGAACATTGGTAAGATGTTTAGCAAAATTAGTCGCGTTTCCACAGAACTTTAAATGTTTGAAGCAGAGGGAACATTTGGTTGGTTGGTTGATTAGAAATTTTGGCGTCGACTACTAAGGTCATTTTGCGCCTTTTACACAAGTTATAACAGTACGCAGCCCGAGACAAACACAAACATCCATGTGCCCACGACCAGGCGGACTCGAGTACTAGAAAGCTTACGCCCTAGCCCTCTCGGCCACCTGGCCGGCGGGAACATTAGGCAAATTTGGTTCCAGACAAATGATT
Organism: Rhysida immarginata; assembly: GCA_023313115.1. NCBI lineage: Eukaryota > Metazoa > Arthropoda > Chilopoda > Scolopendromorpha > Scolopendridae > Rhysida > Rhysida immarginata. The sequence continues at coordinate 36,275 of JAHWFO010038147.1, read as the reverse complement.
TGCGGGAAACATATGTTGCTTCATCCTCATCCGCCATTTTGAATAGAGAATCGATTCTTTTTCGATGGATCGCAGGGCTCTAATAATTAGCATGTCGCGGTTGTTTCGAGCCATTTGCAGATTTCTGATTTTCTCTTTTCTGCTTTTTGGATAATCGACCATTGTCGGAAGGAAGTACGCTTTAAAAGGTAAACCAGCGTTTTTCCCCCCCTCCATTCTGGCGTTGGGTTAGGTTAATCCATAAAATGAGCTCCCGTAACTTTCTGACAGCCATTGCTGTGACCAATAAAAAAAAAAATACTGACCATTAGCCTCCCGCTCCCGTAACCGGCCGGGGGGGAAACCAACTGCACTCTGTGATTAAACAAGTTGGGGTATGTGTATTTACGTAACCTCCGGAGGGCGACGTGCCTTCGGCGTTCGAGTAACGGAAAAAGTGACCAATGAGGCCCGCAGGGACGAGCGTTATGTGAGGCGCGAAGCGCCGAGTGGTAAAAGTTTGCTAACATTTAAAGTTAGTTAAAATTTTCCTTATGTTAATCTCTCTCAACAGACGGCGGGTAGTTCGTCACCTAAACTATTTTCAGACTTGGTCGCGTAACCTGAAAAAATCGCAGCTTCCTGAATAATCGAGGAAAAAAAACGCGTGGTAACTCTCTACAAATTAACCCTACCACCATGGTAGCAAGCTTGAAGTGTTTCCTATAGAAATAATTACTTCAGAACTGCCCCAGATCTCCCTCTTGCCATTTGATATCTTCCCCCTATTTAATGATCACAACAAAAGGATATATATATATATATATATCGGCATTGGAACCTTAATAATTGTTTACCCAAAATATCATATATTACTGTATAGAAATTAAATGTATTCATATTTTAATTATCTTCATTTAGGTTTGTATCCAGAAAGCCATGGCATTGTTCACAATCATATGTATGATGAAATTTACGACGACGTGTTCAACTTTCAGGAAATAGAAGATAACATAGTAGATAACCGCGACAGGTGGTACAATGCTGTAGAACCTATTTGGATTACTGGACAAAAGCAAGGTCTTAAGACTGGAACATTTTTCTGGCCAGCAGGAGATGTAAGTGCTGTTATAGTCTTGAAAATAAATTAATAAAAAATAAAAAATTCCTCCAAAATAAACATAAATAGTTTATTAACCCAACCAAAGAAAAAATAAACCTAACAACCAAAAATTGTAAAAAATAAAAATATAAGAAGTCTACCATGAAGGACAAACAGCCCGCCTACCCCTTGACTTAAATGTAACAATTCCCAAAAAATAAAAAATTATGGTGAAGCCCCATTTGGTCGCCATTTCAGCGCCATTTGGTCGCCTCCCATTTGGACGTTTGACCTGACCCATTTGATCGCCTCCCATTTCGTCGCCGATCGTCCATAATAACAACATCGATAATAACTTCTCCCAAACATCGATACTTCTAAATAGGCCTACTTCCAAACTGCCTCGAACCAAAGCCTGTAGTGAAGATATTAAACTGAATAAAGATTACTTGTCTTTTTATTAAGAAAATTGATGTACTGTTGTGTTTTTTTGTCGATGTGCAAGTGAGAAAGCTTTCCAAATCAATGTAGGGCTATAAACTTCCAAACTGCCTCGATGAAGTTGAGGCAGTTGCTTTTGTCGAAGTTGCTTTCTGTTGCTTGATTATGGGGCAAATGTTCCAAAATTAAATTGAATTTTGGTGTAAAAATGCATGTAACTGAACTTTTAATTTCCCCCCATTAAAATCATTTGGGTTACAAACAGGCACGATATGCTTGATAACTTGATAAAATAATTTGACAGTTGTAGGATTATGGAAACATATCCAGTTTCTTTCCTTTGTACTGTATTCAATTGTATGGTGCAATTAGTTTTTTTTAATATAAATCATTAATTTTAACTAGGGTCTCTTATACATTTAAATTATATTTAAATTTAAAATTAATTTATTAATTTTTGGTCTTTGAAATTGGGACATTTGTCCCTGGAGGTTTTGTCAGGGTCAATTGCGACCGGTCTTTGTCAAAAAGACTTTTTTCAAAAGCAGGTTGCACCATTGGAAAAAAAAGGACCATGTTAAGTCCAAAGCATTTGGAGAAATTGTTGGTTTTACAATCGATGCCTTTGAATGTCTTGCATAAATTTTGTTAAACCCAACTTTTACATTTGTCAAATTATCAGTAATGAAATGTCTGTTGTAATCTAAGCTTTATCTATGTGATTTTATGCTATTTTATTGAAATAAAGAAATTAAAAGAACCATCGATGGTATTCCTGTACCCATCGATGGTATACAGGCGATCAAATGGGAGGCGACCAAATGGGAGGGCGACGAAATGGGAGGCGACCAAATGGGAGGCGACGAAATGGGAGGCGACCAAATGGGGCTTAACCAAAATTATTATCCAAGAGAGCAATACAAAGCCAAAAATGCTACGCCGAAACAAACACACAATATAAAAACGAAATACATTTAAAGTCTAAAGTTTGTGGTCTGAAGATTGCGATAAAATAAAATACATACAATTTAAAATTCCCTTAAATTATAAGATCAACACAATACAGAGAGTTAGATTGTTATGCTCTCTTAATATGTTACCATCTTATATACATAAATTAATTAATAAAATGATCAACAATAAGTACCCCATATATTTCGTTAAGAGAATGATGATTCGGGGTTTTCAGAAAGGGAAAACAAATATTTTTAATTTGATCGAACAGAGAAATAACATTTTCAATAACATTTTCCCGGATGCTTGGAAGCAATCAGTTGTCTTAAGCATTCCTAAGCCAGGACAAAATCCTGCAAATCCTGTTAGCTACAGGCCCATCAGCTTGTTACCATCATTTTCCAAAATCCTGGAAAAAACAATTCTCAAGAGATTCATTGAGCACTGTGATGCCAACGATCTCATCCGCGATGAACAATTTGGCTTTCGCTCAAACCATTCCTGCCAACTCCAAACATGGAGGCTCGCAGCAGATATCAATGAGCCCCTTAATCTCTCTATGTACTGTGGGGTCGTTTTTCTCGATGTACACTAAGCCTTCGACCAAGTCTGGCACGATGGTCTTATTTTTAAAATGATTATGGATGGATTTCCTCAAGACATAATTACTCTGATACACTCGTTTCTCTCCAACCGGTTCTTTCAGGCCAGAGTTGGAGATAGTCTATCTCCTATGTATGAAGTAAAAGCTGGTGTCCCACAGGGTTCAGTCCTGGGGCCAGTATTATTCAATTATTTTATGCGAGACTTCCCAAGTCCTTCTAAATGTAAGCTCTTTTTTTACGCAGATGACGCTGCTATACTGACCTGTGCTCGTCAACCAGCCGTAGTAGTCTCGCGGCTGCAGAAGGCTCTAAAGGAGTGTGAAAGCTGGTTTAGCAAGTGGAGGCTAAAATTGAATGTAGACAAATGCAAGGCGATGTTTGTCTCCAAGAAGAGAAAGAGATCATTAGATTCTCTAACACTATATGGCAAAAAACTGGACTGGGTTGAAACTTATAAATATCTTGGTGTTGTTATTGACTCTAAACTTACCTGGACTCCCCACGCAACTTATGCGTTGAATAAGGCCAGGAGAGCCAAGTTTAGCTTGATTGCTCTGCTGGGCCGGAATAGTGCTCTAAACATTGATAATAAACTCCTACTCTATAAGGTCATTGTTCGGACTATCTTGACCTATGGTATGCCCGTCTGGGCCACAATATGTAAAACTAGATGGAAAGAACTGCAAACGTTCCAAAACGTTACCCTTAGGACTATTGCGCAAAAAGATCGGAGAATTGTTCGCAATTCCTCCATTTATAATGACTTCAACATGACTCATATTGGCAAATACGTTCAAGGGCTCATGGAATCCATGCTGCCCAATATAGAAAATCATAGCAACGAGCTAGTCTCGGGCATTTTAAAGCATCCTATGCATAGAAAGAGATATCGTGATCCAAGGCATATACTTGATATTAATTTTAAAGACATTGATAATGTCTTATTTCCAGATTACTGGACTTCATAGGTCGTGTTTTATCTAATACTAGTGGTCTGCTTCTAGTCTAGACAGTCGTCAATCAAATTTTCCTCCACCAAGAGGAAGCAATTTTCTTTCATACTTTGGATGACCCTTGTGGGTACATCAGGCTTCTTTTCTAGCTCAGTGTATTTCCCTTGGAATATGATTATGAAGGGTGAGATTATGGAAGCTATGCTTCAAGTTCCACTTGAATACCGATACACTACACTGTTCGATTGTCGATTGTTTTGATTCATAAGGTCGTCCGGGGGGTGTTTGGAAATTACCCAGGATTCCAAAAAATTAAAGCTTGAATCTTAAAGTTACCTTTATTCGCAATGTGTCCACTCGACAGAATGTGTTGGGTATAACCTGACATCTTGGGTTTATGGTTTTTGACATAGCAGAAATGTTCTTGAATCCTGGTTTCCATTCTTCTTTGGCACTGTCCTACAGATTTGAGTTGGCAAGTCCCATATTTAAATTCATAGATCCCTGATCTTTAGTCGATCCTAGCAACTTTTTGATGGTATAGTTGCTTCTGTGGACAATCGTCATAATATTTTTTACATATTCTTCCAAGGCTTTTAAGGAATTGTCTGTTATATGGCAGGCTTATGAATCGTTTCTTGTGGTTCAAATTTTTTTGGAGGTTGTCGCTTCATTAAGTTTTAGTTTCCATCTGTGTTTACTGATAATTTTGTCAATACACTTAATATTGAAGCCATTTGCTTCCGCAGCTTTTCTGATGAAGTTGAATTCCTTCTCCTTTGCCTCTTTGGAAAGGCACCGAGCTCTCAAGGTCCATCTCTAAAAAAGAAGAGCAATTATTAGGTTGAACATAAAATTCCAAGATTGGAGGCAATAATTTCTAATCTCTGTTATCTAGACTTCTTCAGATAAAATGTAATTTGGATCTAATTTCCTACACGATGATTCGTTTTCTTCAAAAAGCCGTTTCTGCGCGGCGCATTCATGGTACTTGTTCTTCTATTCAACGAATGTTATCAGAGCATCCAGCAAATAAATGCCCGATTGTATTTTTATCCGATATATCAAAGACAGACGGTGCTAGATTTTGTGCTGCGTTGACATGAACGATCTCTACCCACCAAAAGAAACATGAAGGGATGCGATAAATGAACGGAATAAATTAGCGTTTTCGAGAGGGTGATAAAAAAAACAGGGGCGCGAGAGAGGAGAAGCCTATGACCTAGCAGGACTAAGGCCGAGGGAGGTTTTATCAAGAATGGAGTTCCCTTCGTTTCGGCCTGGTCGTTGCAGACCAGGGGCGCTGTTTCGATTTTAGTTGAACAGCGTTGGACCTGTTACGAGCTGCGTTGCCGGTTGAGTAACTATCCTGCTAAGAATTTCTAGACGTGTGTTATTATTAATATTACCATATATTCCAAAGAGGAAGTAAGACGGTTTTTACTCTATGGATAGTGGTGTCTTAATGGGCTCCCCTATCAGCGCCACTATGGCAGAAGAATTTTTACAAGCGTTGGAAGCCACACGTCACTCCCTTATTGCAAACAAAATATGCCCGTTACGTAGATGACTCATTGATTGTTCTAGATGAATCCAAAACAGACGCAGACCAACTCCTGAACTTGTTCAATGGTTTCCACCATGGAAGAAGAAACTCAAGGCACAATCAACTTTCTAGATGTGACGATTAGGAGAAATGGACGCAACAAACGACTAGAATTCAACATTTTCCGTAAGCCAACTACAACCGACAATATTATTAACTTTGACTCTAATCATCCTCCACAACAAAAAGCAGCGGCACTTAGATACCACTTCAATCGGGCAATTACATACCCTATAACCGCCAAAGACAGGAGAGAAGAAATTCACCTTACATATGATATGGCCAGAAGAAGCTCCTTTCCAGATGAGGTAACCAAGTCAATACTTAACCGGACCAAATGCAAACGTACCCACCAGCTTTATCCACTCCCTAACCAACAATACACGGCATTCACTTACACAGGCCCAGAAATCTCCAGGATTAGCAACATTTTCCGAAGCAGAGGCCTGAGAATAGCGTTTAAAACCATGAACAAATATAAATATGCTCTTAACCCGATTAAGAAAACTAATAATATGGCAGATGTCATTTCTTCGAGTGGGGTATACAAACTCACATGTCCTACGTGTCAATCCTTTTATATCGAGTGTACGAAAAGGTCGTTCAAAGAAATATTTGCGGAGCAGCGCAGGGCCTGGATAAATGGAGATGGAACTTCTGCTTTCGCGGAACACCTGATTAAGAACAAACACTCCTTTGGGTCCATTAACAATATAATGACAGTACTAAAGAATGAACGTGACCACAGAAGAATGTTGACTTATGAAGCTTTAGAGATTAGGAAATACATGAAGGCTGGAGATGGAAAAATCCTCAATAATCAAACGAACTTTGTAAGAAATCCTATTCTAGACACAGTGAACAGGATCATCATCAAAAGAAGTATTAATGGAGAACACTAACAAGATCCGCTTGTTAGAGCAAGAGCAAGCCGCTTACAAGAGCAAAAGTAGTCCGCTTATAAGAGCAATCCGATTGTAAGAGCATTCCAAACAATTGTAACATTGCGTATTGTTTTGTAAATTTTCAGTAATTACCTTGACGAATCAGGCTTATTCTTTGTTAACCCACCAATTAGCAGTAATATCTTCTAATTGGTGGGGAAATGCCATATATTCGGTGGTGAGGATGACTTGGTTGTAATCGCTTCCTACCCTGATGATGAAATGTATTCGAGACGCGTAGGTTATTAAAACTTCTACCATTTTGCTATTCAAAGACCCATTTATTTAATGATTTTTTAATTGAAAAATGGAATGAAAAATTCTGCGACCCGGATTCGAACCAGGAACCTCGACTATCATGGCCGATGCCTCTACCAATTGGGCTATCGCAGACACCACGGAAGCCAAACTGTCTCAAGGTTTTAAAGACAACCAAGTTGTCACGGTTGAAAGCCCAATGGGAGACGGGAACCTGGCCCGCAGATCGAGAATTTCTCCACTCCAAACCATCAGAAAGTTGATGAACTCACAAGTAAATAATAATAATTATTAACTGGAGATGCGTCTCCAAGCATAGGTAATGATTTTTCAATTGAAAAATGGAAGGAAAAATTCTGCGACCCGGATTCGAACCAGGAACCTCGACTATCATTGGGCTTTCAACCGTGACAACTTCGTTGTCTTTAAGACATCTTGAGACAGCTTGGCTGTCCTTGGTGTCTGCGATAGCCCAATTGGTAGAGGCATCGGCCATGATAGTCGAGGTTCCTGGTTCGAATCCGAATCGTGAAAAATCATTACCTATGCTTGGAGACGCATCTCCAGTTAATAATTATTATTATTTACCCTTTTATTTACTTTCTCATTCACCAGCAAAATTGACCGAGATGCAACTATTAGAGTAGAAACGTTATATTTCCGATATAATAGTGAATCAAGTCCATAGTTCAAATTTCAATTAGAAGTCAATGGTAATTAATGGCAACTAATCAACTTTGAGATCTGTTTTCTCAGAAATGAATCTCATGGACTTGGTTCACTTTAACTCTGAACCCTCCAAAAGTAGAATGCAGTGACATGCGTTCACGACTCCGTCAATGGCAACTAATTTGTCAGGTCCACGCGAGCTCATGCATCCCCATACCATGATACTTCCTCTTACATGCTTGTCAGTAGGCACTACACAATTATCTCTCAAAACTTCATTTGGGAATCTCCAAACGAACTACTTCCATCATTGTTGAAAAGATTTACTTTCACTTCATCTGACCAAATAATTTTGTCAAAACACTGCTGTGGTTTTTCCAACGAGGTTTTTGCGATGTCTACTTTTTCTTTGCCACACATCCAAGTAGCCCAACTGAGTTCAAGTGACGACACATCGAATCTTCCATCTTCGGAAAACTGTGCACGAAGTGCAGATGATGACAACTTGTTGTTGTTTAAGGTAGTGCGTTTTAAACATCTTTCATCTCTCTCTGCTAGCTTGGAAGGCCGACCGGAATGTGGTAAAGTTAAAGTTGTGCCCGTTGTCTTGAACTTTTTAACGATATTTTTGCACAGTTGGTTTTGGTAAACTCATAGTTTTTGCAATTAGTTTATACCCATAACCTTTCTTGTAACTGCCAATCACTTTATCACGAAGTTCCTTTCTATGCTCTCGTGTTTTCACCCTGGTGTTATGTTCGTATGAAATGATACAGAATATTAGAAAATTATCTCACTAGGCCAAAAAATTCTACTATTTACCCATTCAGTTCATATAGAACAATCCATTTGCAAAGTTTCTGATTTGAATTTTACCAATTATTGATAATTTTTAACCTTTTTAAAAATATCAATGAGGGTATGAATATTTATGTCCAGCAGCAATTTTGTGTTTTATTTTTTTTCTTCTCAATATTGCAATATGAGAATAACTTAACTTTTCCATCATATGTTTTTTATAATATAAGAAATAAAATGTTATTTTTAAAGAATAAATCATTAGATGATCACTGAGGGTTTAAATGGTACGCCTACCTCAGATGTTCGAATTAATGATGAAAAATAGGAAAGAAAATTCCGCAGCCGGGATTCGAACCAGGAACCTTTGGCTCGGACCGCCAACGCGCTAACCAATTGCGCCACAGCGGCCATGAAACAGCTATTAGGTAGCTGCTCTAACCAAGCCCTAAGGTCATGCAAATAGCGGTTCGCTTTCATGGCCGCAGTGGCGCAATTGGTTAGCGCGTTGGCGGTCCGAGCCAAAGGTTCCTGGTTCGAATCCGGGCTGCGGAATTTTCTTTCCTATTTTTCATCATTTTTTCATTGTTATTTTTAGTTCTTGCGTTATCGTTAAAATAAAAATTATTCTGGCTTTAATGTGTTTGATTTCTAAGGGTACCAATACTTTTGACCATAAGTGTACAATCATCAAATTTTGTCAAAAGTTAAACAAACCGACTACAGAAACATGTCAGATAATGAAACAATCGTCTTTAAGTAGCACAAACATTTCGCGGAGGGCAGGGAAATTTTGGAGGATGATGGGAACTGGTTTGCAAAAGTTTAAGAAGTTAGTGAAAATATATCAAAGAGCTGAAATGAAATAGCTATTCTCATAAATTGTATTATATTATATGAATAAAGATAACAAATACATAATGAGTGACAAATGTCCTTTACATTTATTTATTCAGTATCTAGAATAAACAATTTTAAGTAAGATAAATAATTAAATAAAAAAACCCATTTGTTTCAAAAGTTTAACAAGGTAAAAATTTTGTCTCAAAAATTTGACAAGTTTTACATATTTCATTTACATATAGAACATTCCATTTATTGTGAGGAGGTTATCATCAGTTTTGCAGTTAAGTACACCTTCAAAGTGCATTGTGTGTTGTATCCTGCAGTTTGCAATGGGAAAAGCATCGCAGTCGTCTCTGACAGAAAAAGTACAAATTCGGGAGCAATGAAAATCTGAGCAGGCAAAATATTACGAGAAATTTCTGAGGCTATCCAAAGATCAGAATCAGTAATATCACGATGTTTAAAAGCCATACGAGAAAACAACGGGAAAATTCCTGGTGTCAAACACCGGTCAGATCGACCACGAATCACATCAAGACGTGACCTGAACAGTTTGAAGAAAATCGTTCATTTATCAAGATTTACATCATGTAGAAAACTAGCAAGAAAATGGTCTCAACAAGTTGGGAAAGACATTTCGCATCATACAACATGGAGAAGATTGACTGATCTCGGTTATCGGTCACGAGTACCAAAGATCAAACCTGCACTGAATCAGAAGCAACGCAAATGTCGTGTCGACTGGGCCAAAAAATATTTGCACTGGACTACTGAGGATTGGTCCAAGGTTATATGGAGTGATGAATCTGTCTTTTACGTCTCGTTTGGTGATGGGTAAGTTCGAGTATACCGTAGACGTGGTGAATAATTCAGTCCAGCATGTACTCGCCGATCTATGGAGTTTCCTGCTAAAGTGATGATTTCGGGGTGCATGCCATCCAAAGGAACAGGCCAACTCTGCATCTTGAAAACTAGTGTTAATGCTGCTGTTTATAGTGAAATGTTGGAAAATTATCTTCTCCCAAGCATAGAACATCTATATACAGATGATGAAGAATTTCTCTTTCAGCACGACAATGCTTCATCATATAAGGCAAAGAGCGTGACCTCTTGGCTCCTGGAACGAAACATTCCTGTTCTCAGTTGGCCAGCTAACTCACCTGATCTTAGCTCTATTGAGAACATATGGAAGACTATGAAGACTGAACTAAAGCACGTTAGTTGTATTTCTACGGATGAACTGATAAAGAAGTTAAGAGAAATATGGGCGTCAATTACTCCAGAAGACGGTCGTAAATTGGTTGAGTCAATGCCTCGACGATTGCGAGCTGTGAATCGATGCAAAGGGTATTCCCACAAAAAATTAACATAATCAAACTTTATTTTTTATTTTAATACACAGTTTTGTTTTCAGAATTGACAACTTATTAAATTTTTGAGACAGAAGTTTTGTCTTGTTAAACTTTTGAAACAAATGAGGTTTTGTATTTAATTATTTATCTTACTTAAAATTTGTTTATTCTAGACACAGAATAAATAAATATAAAGGACATTTATCTCTCATTTTGTATTTTTTATCTTTATTCATATAATACAATTTATGAGAATAGCTATTTCATTTCAGCTCTTTGATATATTTTCACTAACTTGCTAAACTTTTGCAAAGCAGTTGTACATAGGCCAAAATTAAGGAGGCTCAAGCTGTGATGCGTAAAGGTACGGCCACACAGAGCGCTACGCGATGGACTCGATGGATGTGATGGACGGGACGGACGCGATGGACAAAATAGGGTGGCCACACAGAGCGCTACGCGACAGACGCGACGGATGCTATTTTTGCTCCGATTTGTATACAAATCTGTTTATTTCATTGCTTATTTGAAGATTTACGTAAAGAGAGGATAAATTTAAGTTTACAAGAAATAATGTTTATTACAGTTTAATATCTATACTGTAATTATGGTAATTAATTATTAATAATACGATATAACAAAGGAGTTTAAACAAATCGAGGCGAACATAGCATCCGTCGCATCGGCTCGGTATGGTTGTAGTTTAAACTGCAGGCGATAAACACATCACCATTGGTGATCTACTGCGCATGCCCATCCACGTCGGACGTTTTGGACGTCCAGAAAATATTTGCGCAAATAAACGTCCAGAACGTCGCATCCGTAGCGTCCGCAGTTCTGTGTGGCCACTTAAATAGAGATAAAGGCGCATATTTTTTGGACGCGTAGCGTCCGTCCCACCCGTCGCGTCCGTCGCGCTCTGTGTGGTCGTAGCTCAACAACCGTTCCCAAAGAATCGATTCCGTTCATCAGAAAAGTTTATTCAGTGTCATTTGGTTGATTCCGAAACAAGTCCTTCAAGTATGTTTCCAGTAACTGCACAGGCTCTGGCTGAAATACGTGTTGGTGAAATAATTCATTTGGAAGTGAATGTGCAAAAGGTGGTTAACTTTGAACAAAAGCTGCACTCCATGAAACATTGACTGTATTATGTATATAGAATAATTAACATATACACCCTCTGTCTGAATATGATCTAAATTTTAACATTAGTAGGAAAAACGTAAGGGAAAATTCTACGACTTGGATTCGATCGAACCAAGGACCATGAGTATCATGCTCGTCGCCTCTACTAACTGGGCTATCAATTTTTCCTTCCGTTTTTCCCAATTATATCTATAACTTGTGCTTGGAGCATTAACTCCAAGTTAAATTTATTACTTTCGTATTTCAACATTATTTTGTATTGTAAATGTATACCATATTTTTTGCTAGCAATTAGATAGGCCTTTGTAGAGTGCGTCCAGTGGCGGTGATTGTTACCGACAGTCAGCAATTTCTGCATGGCTGGTAGTCATCGGACGATGACGCTGTAACGAATGCTACATTGAGAATGGTGATCTTCGACAATTGAGATACCTGGAGACAACATTCGTTGATTCCTTTATTTCGTCCCGACGTTAGTCTTCTTAATTGGAGCCATCGCGGTCCTCCTCTTCTTCGGTCGAGGCACTCTTCGGCGTCCTTTATTGTAGTCGTTCCTTGTAGGTATTTTACATTTGATTTTTTCCTGTCTCTTCTGCTTTATCTTCATCAGATCTCACATTTAATTTCCATTTCTTCAACCCTTCTCATATTTAACTATGATCATAAATGTGCTACTGAAATGATTTGATGAAATGATTTATTTCACCAGTGCACCCGAGTTAACACTTATGATCCACTTATGATGATACTAAATCTCCAATTTCGTTTACTAAATGTTATTTGTTATTAAAAACAAATTAGGGTCATTCCACGGTAACTCATGTTACATATTTATGTCCTTTTTTAAACATGTCACAATAAAATAAAGAGAGAATATGAAAATACAGAGAAATTTGAAACTTAAGGTGTTGTAATTTACTATATCTACTCCTGTTTCAAAGAACACCTTTACATCTTATCTTTTTTTATATATAAAACGTTTGTAAGTTTGGTAACTCACGTTACTGAAAAAGGACATAGAAATTTACCTTGCTGAAATAGATATAAAATTCTCCTAACTGAGAATAGATATATTGCTCTAACTTTCATAATAACTATGACGACTTATTACTTTATCAGACTTATCCTTTAAAATTAAATTTAACATAAGATTAATTCTTTAAATATGGCATTTTAAAATTGCTTGTGGTAACTCATGTTACAAAGGCTGGTAACTCACGTTACAATTCTCCAATAGACAAACTTTCTAGACAATTTGGCTATGATTAGGGAACTCCTAATCTCATAAAATATTATTTTAAAAATATCAAACTCTGTAATCCTATTCCTTGGTAAATCAGATTTATTTATTACACATTAAGTTAGATTTTTTAAAATTTACATTAGAGTAAAAGAAATAGACTTTTCAATTTATGCCTCCTTCACAATCAAAGTTCATAGCAAGTGAAAACATTCAGTTCATACTTTATAACCTTGTACTTAGTCTCAATGCTGAAGCTTATAAAATTCTTATAAAAAGGGTTGGATTTGGCAACACTTTAACAATTTTATTAAAATCAACATATGAAACATCAGATTCATCAACCTTAAAAAGATGACCAGTATTACCTAACATCTTAAGAAACATTACTCTTATTTCTCCATCATCATCATCATCATCAACTTCACTCTGACATAAACGTACATAGCTGAAGCTCGTTTTCCCCGATCCATCAAATTTAACCAAAACATATGAGCCATGTTTGATATCGTCAGTCTTAGGCAGCTGGCTTTCTTCATCCTGAGCTTAATTAATTCATTTGGCCATATGAAGTGTTACTTCACCAAGCTCCATGCCTTTTACACGTTCTTCATCTTCAGAAGCTGAAGTGTCGGTGTATATTTGTGAGTAATAGCTGCTTTGAGGTACAGGATGGTTTCTATGCACCTTAAGTGCATCCCTGGTTAGCATTTGACCATTTGGCTTGCCATGTAGAAAATAAATGCAATGAAATCGAGAAATTCCTGGCAGAGCTGGTGCCTCCTTGAAAACATTTTTCAAGTTCAACCTCTGGTTTCTTATATCAATATCTTGTTGAGTGATTTCAACAACTTTTACATTAGAGACCCTCGTTGCGCATTTTGCAAATTCGTTTGCGTTAAAAACATTGTTTACTCGTCTCAGCACAGCACTTCTAACTTGCCGTTTCATTGCACCCCCGATCCCATCTACAGGGCCCTTACCGTGGGAAGTGGCAAAGTAGTTCCACCTGATCTTCTTCCTGTGCTTTTTATCAAGTTCATCTAAACTTGCAGCTACAAATCTGTTTTTGAATTGAGACGTTGGTCCATCTGACCAAATGTCAACTACTTCAACTTCGGGTGGAACCTCTTCAAGACATCTGTCAATGTAGGCAATCACAGTTTCTTTGTTATGATCTAAGTTATCTGAAGCAATCACAAATGGGGATTGCTTTCCAGAATGCCATATAAAAGCAGTAAATAGACTCACTTGTGGCTGAACCCAATGAAAGCTTTGGATTTCATCTTGTGCGGTGCAGTTAAAATTTTCAGAGAAATCAACCTGCAGCATAGCGAATTTTGAATTAAATTCTGAGCAACTTCTGGCGTCCTTTTGTAACTGATAAGACACTTGCTGTTTCCGTTTCACAAATGTATGTTCCAGAAACTGAGGAGTAATTATGAAAATATATTCTGCAAGTTCGTTTACAGTTCCTTCTTCAAGAACTTTACTTAACCGCCCATGATATTCTCTCCAGACACTCCAGGTGACAACTGCAGGAGCATCATTTGTTAAAAGAATGTTTTCTACCTTATTCTTCAGGGTGTCTTTGCAGTCCTTACATTTTCCTAACCAACATTCATCCTTAGCTTCCTTGCATAGAAGTGATTCTGGGAATGTATGTTCAAACTGGGGGAATTCTTTAATAGCCTTGTGCATTGAATTTATAGCGGATATAAAGTTTTCATGATATTTACTGCTTAGCTGCACATGTTGGGGGCGTAATTCAGCAAATTTGCTTTTCCCTATGACTTTACCATACTCATAACAAAACGATGCATGTGTTTCTGCAAGGGAGGACGTCAAGTGCCGAATCTGCATGCGTTTCTTGCCATCTTCAGTTCTCACCATTACCACATCCTTTATACCTGGAGCTTGGCGGCTGATATCAACACGCTCATAAAATTCTTTTACCTTTGCTGCAACTTCTGGACTGGTACAGTTACCATGTCTAACATTTCTCTCTTCAATGCCTTGATTTTTGTCCGTATCACCATATTTTTCATACAGCCTCTTCACAACAGCCATCTTTCTGCGAGGGGACTTTGGTAAGGCGGAGTGTGCCCGAGCTGTGGCTTTACCATAGGATGATGGGTTCTTATAAGGTCCTATCTTTGCTGATTTTAATCTTCTGAATTTAGCAACTCTTTGCTTTGTTTTTTCCCTTTCCTGTTTTAGTGCTGGTTCTCTTTTTCTAATAGGCAGTGACTTAATCATTTCTTTTTTCCTGTGACGTCTTCTTCTCTCTCTCTCCTTCTGGGCAGCTTTATATTCTTCGTATTTACCTTCCAACTTCAGCTTCTCCCGTCTTCGTCTCATTTTTTCAGCAGGAGTTAACGCCATTCTAAGTGGAAAGGAACATTTTACTAATATTGTCATTTAAATATAATATGGAAATTACTTTTATATCAGTATTATAAGTAAGAGGTAAAATGTGAATGAGTTATGTTCACAGGCATCACAGGCGTAATACAGGTTCAGTTTTTTTAGGAATAAATTTAATTATTGTTGTGTTTATTTTAAAAAATTATTGGATTAATAATATGTATTCTTTATTAAAGTAAAGTTTGTAAAGATGTAATTAGAATTTTAGTCTTGAAACTTTAAAACGACACTGGTATTGTGATAACTCACACTACATACGTAGTCACTCATGTTACATGGTAACTCATGTTACACATTTTATACCGTAATATTTTCATTTAAATACATAAAAAGAAACAAATGGATTATTAAATTTT
>JAHWFO010038147.1:0-10599 GCA_023313115.1 Rhysida immarginata | reverse complement strand
TTACTGCTAAAGGTGGTTCTACATCGTATTAAAACTTACCCAATGGCTGTTGGTTGCAAACACTAGAGTCTGCTGACCTTTTTCAAGTAGTGTATAATTATCTGACATTTAATAACATTTGATAACTTACAGAAATTATCGGCATATAGATTTGAAAAAATTGAATTAAATAGGAATGGGTAATTTATATATTAAGCGTTAACAAAAAATATCTCGTGTCGAATTTTATGGCTTCGTATTAAACAAACATTTATTTCTTACAGATGCGCAACCAATTGTCCTATTCGTCAATTGCCAGTCACGGCTACAATAATTCTTTGCCTTCGATGCGCTCCATATTCATTGCTGCTGGACCGAGCTTTCGTAAAGGTGTGAAGATAGGAACTTTCGAAAACGTGAACGTCTATCCCCTGATGTGCTATTTACTGGGATTGAA
Source organism: Rhysida immarginata (assembly GCA_023313115.1). Lineage (NCBI taxonomy): Eukaryota > Metazoa > Arthropoda > Chilopoda > Scolopendromorpha > Scolopendridae > Rhysida > Rhysida immarginata. Next base: position 10,163 of record JAHWFO010038147.1, on the reverse strand, counting down.
ACCCAGTCCAAACAACGGTAGCCTAGGCAAATTTCAAGCCATACTAAAATAATGTTGATCCTAATTGTGGCGTTTTTGTTGTTTTTTTTCCTTTCCTGTTCATACTTTTTTAACATTTCATTGTATTTTAAAATAAAATTTCTTATGATAAATGAGGGACCAGTTATTATTCTGCAGAATTCATTCTTTGTTATTTATCTCCGTATCTTACGAGATAAAAACAAAGCAAAACTGATGATTTAGCGAATATTTAACATAAATGATGTTAGACAGACACTTTCGAGGAAAGATATTTTCCAAATCTTATTGGATAAAGGAAAGGCAAATAGTTTCTTACATAATTCATTTTTTTAATATTTTGATAAAATTGAAAGATGCGGTTTTTGCAACGGACGAGCGATTTTCCTCTCTAATGCAATACTATAAATAAATCATATACAGGATATTATACGAGGTACATCCAGAAAGTAAGTTCTCGTTTGATAATACAATAAAAGCAATACACACTCGGAAAAAAACATTTTTACAAAAAATTCTCCTTACATTGAACAACTTTTCTACATAGCTCACACAATTTTGAAGGCATTATCATAGCGGAGCATGAGTTTTTGTATCCCTCTTAATAAAAAGTTGCTGCCTGTGATGTCAACCAAGTACTGACAGCTTCTTTTACCCCGTATTGTCAGAATTGTGAGATTTTATATAACTTGAAATTACCAAAAAGGGATGAAACGTATTTGAAGTACCACAAGGAGATTTGAAATACCGGATACGTATTTCGGCTACCAAGTAGCCATCTTCAGAAATGATGAGAGACAAAAGTCAACTAAAGAAATAATAGCCATAATTTTGTCTCTCATTGCTGAAGACGGCTACTTTGTAGCCGAAATACGTATCCGGTATTTCAAATCTCCTTGTGGATTAGAGGTTCCCTCCCTTTTTGGTTGTTCCATTCCAGTGTTTACTTAATTTTTGTTCAACTTGACAATTTTTATCAAAAAGCGTGCCCCGGTTGGGTCTAATCGGTACAGTTGGCTCATATCAGGCCCTGGCTGCAGTAACAAGAATGCTTATTGGGCAAATACGAGGGGTGATCAAAAGTAATGATGAAAAATAGGAAAGAAAATTCCACAACCTGAATTCGAATCAGAAGCCTTTGTCTAAGACCGCCAATGCGCCAACCAATTGCGTCACTGCGGACAAGAAAGCGAACCGCTATTTACATGACCTTAGGATATTAATCCTATTGCTTAATCCAAGAGAAGCAAAATTTCTTCAGTGACTTTGACAGATTTTTGTGTTCATCTCTGCCTGTAGTGATTGCTGGTGACTTTAATTGCCATCTAGACGATAAAAGCATCTTTTCGTCTGGACATGTGCATCGTTTATGCCAGCAAATTGCATTGTTTGATTTATGGACATGTTCTCCTAGTAATAACCAGAGTGGGTTCACTTTCCATCAAGGGCCCACAGTGTCATCAAGACTAGATTTATTTCTCGTCGACAATGCATTTGCTGGCTCACCTGGTTCAAAGGAAGTCATTTCATGTTCGTTTTCTGACCACAGTGCCATCGTGTGGTCATGGAGTCCTCCATTTCCAGCATCATCTACAGGTTCTGCTTCCCATCACAACTGTTTTTTGACCAGGAAAAGGCTTTTGACAAAATGAACCACGTGTTTCTTTTTGAAGTATTTCGACATCTTCGTCTTCGGACCTTTGCTACGATTATCTCTGCACTGTATTTTTCGGCCACATCTTGTATGGTGATTAATGGTTCCATATCTACCACCTTTAATCTTTTAAAGGGTGTCAGACAGGGGTATCCTCTATCCCCCTTCTGTACATCTTTTTATTTGGAACCATTACTGCAGTTTTTGAAACGCCAAAAAGATGTTCGAGGCTATGATCTGCCTGATGCGTCTATTAACATCAAGACATTGGCTTATGCCGACGACGGACGGCTTAAAGAAACTTTTGCGTTGGTGCTTTTTTGCGTCGGACGCATACTCCTTGAGCATCTTTAAAGAAACTTTTGACCACTTTATTACTCCGACGGGGAGTTCCACCAACTTCGTCAAGTCTAAAAGTATTGCTATTGGGACTGGACTGTGGACTAAATTAAAAATTTCCCAATAACATGGTGTGGCCAAATTACAGTGTTAGGATACGTTTTCTCCTTTCAATCGAATATGGACTCTATGCGCTGGCAACAAGTGATTGAGAAGTGCATCACTCGCCTTGATAAAAACTTTCGTTTTTCAACATCAATGTTTGTCAAGGTGAGATACATCAAAACACATGTGATTCCAGTACTAACATCTAAATGCCTATTCACCTTGCCTTCGTGTGAATTACTTAAGAGATTACGTAGTGCGAGAGCGAACTGTGTCTGGGGGATGTCTGCTTCGCAACGTTTTCCGTTACGAGCAGCGTTTCTCTTTACTCCCTTTGAGAGAGGGGGGGGGGTTAGGTTTACCTGACATCAAGGATATCTTATTGCCGCCAGATTAGGAAAGGAAATTTTTAACTTGAAATAACTTTCCTTCTTCTCAAAATGAACTTGGGAAATTGGTAATGAACCAATTAACTTTGACAGCGGAATTTCTTGGAACTAACGGCGCTGCATTCAATGTATAGATGAGTTCCTCCCTGATTTAATGTTACTAATCCTTGTTTTCCTGATCGTTTTCCCCTCTTCTAACTTCATTTTGATGAAGTGTGTACGTGTATTTCAATACACGTTCATTTCACTTATCATATGTCCCGCACCTTAGAAAAAAGTGCGACATATATAATTCTATAACCATAATCATAGAAGGTTAATAAAACCCTTCTATGATTATGCTATAACTAACCTAACCTAACTTTTCAAGTTCGTTGATGTTCGTAGAAATATGCCTAGTTGTTTTGCGCCAGGATACAAACAAAACAACTTGTAATGGTGGAATGGTACATTCGGACAGGTCTCCCAATTTAGCACGTAAAGAAAACAAAAAGGGAAAAAATTTTTGTTGCGGGGGTAGGTTAAAGAAAAACCTTGCTTACTCAAAATTACCTCATCAAAAGCAAACAATTTATTTACAAAAGTTATTCGTTACTTGTCTTGATTTGCAAGGACGCAGAGCTGCACGTTAAAGAACCCTTGCGAGGCAAATTTGCGGCCCCTATAACGCCGTCTTGAAATGACCATAGCAGTTGAAAAGGACGTTAATACCAAACAAACCAACCGTAGTCGGTGTTAGTGGTACTCCTGCTTCAAAAGTGGTCGGGACTCAGTTGAAGATGACCGTCAAAGTGGAAGGCCATCAACATCAATTGATGACGATCATGTCAAATCGACGACTGACAGTCACAGAACTAGCAGAGGAGTGTGGCATCGATTGTGACCTTTGAATTGTAGCGTCCGTGGTAGTCGGGTGTAAAACTGGGCTGTCGTATTAATGTTTTCCGGCACCCTTCTGTGTACTGGACGGATGTGTAACGTAAAAATCGGACTCTTCGTACATGTATCAAACGCGCAACTGATGAGTGAAACAACTTGTCACAGGTTTAAAAGATCATTTTTGCAAACCCAGCTGTTCATATTGTCGGAGTAATTCCGCCATTTAACGAGTGCCTCTCACACACTCTCTCTCCTTCTCCAACTTAATATCCTCTCTATGACAAACAATTCGGGATTTTTCACGCGTTTTAGTTTTTATTCGCAAAACACACCTGTAATCTCGTCGCCATTATAATCTTTAATTTTATAAATAACAGGTTTTCGCTTAATGTCTTTTTGCAAAAGCTCCTTCTTGGAATATTTGCAGGTTTTTATTTATTTATTTATTTATTTATTTATTTATTTATTTGCAATTTACAGTTTAATTTTTAACTTTTTTTTGTATGACTTTGTTCTTTTCAATGAATAAAATAAAATATTTTTATTATTACATTACTAATGTACTGCTCTATTAAAAATAAAATCAAATTTACAAGCAAATAAGTTTACTTCTTTAATAAGAGAATTAAAATATTGACTTCGTTTACCATGGGTGAAATCCTTGATTAGTTTAAACTTTTCTGGTGATCGTAGAGCAAATTTAGTGAGGATTCCGAAATACAGTTAACCTCGGACGCCTCTGCGACAGCATCTACGCGTGCAACAGCCACATGGCGCGTAAAAGCCCGGCGGACACTCCACATAGCAAAGAGCACAAAATGTCTGGCGTTCTACAAGATGATAAAAAAAACCCAGCAATTAGAACATATAACATGAAATTCTATAGTTAACTAATCTTATTTGATAATATAGTAATTTTCTATTCTTGAAGGAGTATTAAAAATATTGTATTACCAGAATTCATATTACCAGGGAAGAATAACAATGGAAGTGTCTCTTGTAGCACTTTCAATGCTAAAATGTCACTCGCTGATAGCGCACCTGATGGCCAACCTATTGCGCTTTTAACCCCTATGATATTTTATATATGATTATAGAATTACAGATGCCTTTGAGTAATTGAGCACTTGATATTTCATTAAAAATTTTTGAATTTGCATTTTATGATGGTTTTTATAGGAATTACATGTAATAGCTTTTATTTCATTCAATATTTATTTTCTCTTTTCATTTTAATGACTCTTTTCAAATTTAATATGGGCCCCGTTTTGGAACTCTTTCTTTAAATGATAGAAAAATGTTTAGGAATTAATTTTTTTAAATTGATTTAAATGGTGCAGGGGTTTCCGTGAAGTTAAATTCTAGATATGTTGACTGAGGGAAAGAGCAGTAATGAAAAAAAATTCTTCAAAATATCATTGTTTCAGTTATTTCACGTACAAAATTAAATATTTATTATATTATTACAGCATTATCATACAAAAAAATTTTCGCTCAATGAAAACAAACATTGGGTTTTCGTAGCACCCTAATGGCACACATGATATCTCCTCCTATATCGTGTGACGCAATTTCTTGCAAAAGGCGCTTCCATTGTTATTCTTCCATGATATTACTTACTCTCTCTTGCTTCTTCGGTTGCAAACGCAGATGCTGCGAAAAGCACGCCCATGACCAACACGCACAAATACGTCGCCTTCATTGTTGAAATGTTATCTATATATACAATGTATAAAAGGCAATGTAAGTATGTTTGTCCGGTTTTAAAAGGTAACTTAGAAGTAAGCTATAAAGTTAAAATTTAACACACAGCCGCCGTGTAATACTATCACAATGATGGAAAATATCTAAAACTGGAGATAAGTCTCTTAAAAGCGTAGAAATTAATAATCTTTATTTGCACCACCCTGTATATGAAATAGACTTGGTTTATGTTTCTTTGCTCGCATGTGTGAACAATCAGCCCGTTTGTATGTCTCAACAATCGGCTGAGTGAACAATCGTTGATGAAATTAATACATGCCGCTGCCGACGAAAAGGACACGCCCTGGCGCTGAAAGTTACCTGACCATCTTAGTCCAGGCAACAATGTAATATTCATTGTTTTCATGTTGGATTTTAGCAATCAGAATTTTTTCGTTTGTTAGAAACAATGAAGGTTACATTGTTGCTTCGACTAAGAAGATGTGACTTTTCTCTTCATCTGTGTCCGTGCCAGGACCTGTCTTTTTCGTCATGTACAGTACGATGCTTGCCTTAATGATTCACGTTTTAAGGGGGATAGTTATAAAAAGTAATAAATAAATATCATTATTATTTCTTTTTTTATTAAAATGTTTGGAGGGATGTAAGAAATTATTCTAAAACAAATAAGAGAATACAACTTCTAAACGTGCAGCTGCTCAAGCTTTTGCAGAAAAGGTGTAGGTACTCATGAGCTAATAAGTGGAGAAAATTTATTTTTCATACGGTTTTTGCAATTTAGCAAACTTTGAAAATCTTTTCAGGGTTCACCTTGTGTTGGCCACACAATGTTTTTATGACTTGTGCTATGCGTTTTCCAAGTTTTAGCTTGAGTCATAGGATAGACAGACAAATAATTATTCTCCAGTTGTGCTTAGACAGTGAATAGTCAGTCTATTCCTTTAGAGAAGTTATAGATGTAGTAACTTTCTTTAGAGAAGTTATAGATAATGTTTACCTAAATGTATTAGAAAATTCTAAAGATCTCAATTGATTGTGTGAGACGCCAATCCTTGCTGCTAAAACTGATACTATCAATATAAACAACCTGTCACGTGCAATATTTGTATAAAGATGAGAGTAGCGCAGTGGAATTAAATGACATGTAACAGCACACGGATTGTGTTATGAAAAAGAAATGTTTAATTGAGTAATAATCAAAATAAATCAAATTTGACTTGAATATAGTAAGACACAAATGACTCTAGCAAAAACTTATCTACTAGGTTGAAATAAATAAGAAAACAATAATTGTAATATTTCCTTAACACTACAATGCAACATTCATATGCAATAAATAATATTAACAACTCATCGTGCCTAATCCTGGGCACGGAATGATATATCATAAAAGTAAATTTACTAATAGCCAAGGCTATTCAATTTACTAATAGCCAACGCTATTCAAACAGAGATTACACTCCTAATTCAGTAAACACAAAAGAAACCCTTGACAGCTTCTTAACTTATTCATATCATAATAATGAATACACATCACAGTTGCACCATAAAATAACTTTTACAATAATAGCAACAGATGAATTATGAAAATCAAAATCGCATACCAACTCTGAATTCATATAAAGCTTTCATAGCATAAACACATAAGCCTTGAGGAACAATATATCTATCAAAGTCTGTATTAAATTACGCATATATCAAGCGGGCTGACAAAACGAACAATACACAAATTGAAGCCGCGCATAAAAAGTCACTATGAATGTTGTTAATTCAGTCTCATACGGGAAAAGTCCAAAGTCTAGTTTAAAATGTAATTTCGTTATCGTAAAACGAATAACTGCAAAACACAACGCCTTTGGATAAAGGGACAATGACCCCTGGCGTGACACAAAATGAGAGTCTTAGAAAGCTAAGTAAATCAACTATCAGTCCAATAACGTGATTCGAAAGTTATACACACACTTGAGTGCTAGAAATTCAATAATAAAAGAAACAACAATATAAATCAGACTTGAACTGAAACACAAATTGAACTGAAACTCACGTGTTGAACTGAAACACAAATTGCACTTAACAACGGCTGTTAACTTTTTTTTTTCCTTAATATTTAGAGAACCAAACATGCATTAACAGCACGAACGGAGAACTGCATTATACGTTGCTTCCGTAGAATTAAGGAATCTTAATTAATACGAAGCCCAGCTGATAATATGAATACGCACACAGACCAAACGGCCATAGGCCTAAAACTCTGGTATCATAACGAAGGCCTCTGCGATAAAGATCATTAAATGCAGCTTTCATTAAATTAGCTCTATAGCCCACAAGAAATTCAGCACTTACTAATGCAAAACCGTGTTCCGATATCGTCCTCGGGGATCCATTTGAAGGTTATCCAACTGATGACTGAGGATACGAGTCGCTCGGCTGTCACGACGTGGCTTGGAGAAACGAACCTCCGCCCTCTTGGCTTCACTGCACGACGTGGCTATTTCCAATTGCGCAGCTCGTTGCTCCGAAGCCGTCTCCGTCGTGGTGGCTCGAGGTTCCCATCTGCTATCCAATTTGCCGATTGAATAACAGAAACTATAGCTGCAGATCGGTTTCCTCAGGAGCTCGTATTTTCCATGAGCTCTCCCGTTTCGATCTCCACGGTTCTCTCCCTTCTTTCCTGTCTTTTTCTCGAACGCCGCGCTCGAATCGTTTTCTGACTTCTCATTGGCTCCTGCGTGTAGATGTTTCTTATGAAGCGGATGGCCACGCCTCGCTTTCCTCCCGGAATGATAGAAAATCCGAGAGTGAAAACGAGCGTTTGCGTCACCGGAATTCAAGGTGGAATTAGAATTCCGTGACACAACCACATTCAGGACATGATTCCACGCTCTGTGACTGAATACCACTCTATTAAAACGGTTACATGTTGATGAGAGATGCCGATGAGGCTGTAAACAGAGTTCCTTAACTCTCTACAATCCATCTATTAAGTATTTTTTAATATAGACAGAAGTAAATCAATACTCGTAGCCTTTCTTTATATTTTGAAATGTTAAGGATGCAATGTCGAATTTTCTTGGGTGAGCCCAATTGGACAAAACATTACAGTGCGAGCATTTAAAAGTGAATATATACTTTTCCTTCTTGCAAAGTGAATATATACTTTATTAAGGCTTTTTCGTTTATATTCAAATTCAGATATTGCAAAATTTCATCAAACAAACAGCCCGAGCAACGCCGGTCAAATCAGCTAGTTCTCTATAAAAGTAAAAACAACAAAAGGAATTTTTTTTTAATTCTTCTTGCGCAGAATTTGAAGAATAGTTCTTTTGCAGTCTCCAACAATGGCGTCTTTATCTTCTATTTTCTATACAGGGTGAGTCAGAAGTTTGTTACCCCCTTCCTATCTTGGATACCAATGTAGTTATGCAATTCCAATACAGGGAATGAATAGGAACTTGAGGGTGCTCTGTCTGATGAAGCACCTTTCATCATCTCAAATATTCAAATTAGGACACATCCAAATTCTATCTCCAAAACCGTAAGATATACACAAAAAATTCCAGTTGCACATTTGTTCAACAGTAAATTCCAAACAAAACAAAAAAAAAGTCCACCAAAATCCGATGAGCGGATCACCACAATACTCATTGCAAGCTCAGTAATATTAAAATCTTGATTCCTGTTAAGATTGAGGCAAAGATGAGTAGCCATAGGGGGAAATAAGAGCAACAGAGTCCAAAGATCCTGGATTCAAGTCTCGGAAGTAATCACCGAGTGTCAAATGTGTTAAACAAATGTGTAATTGGAATTTTTGTGTATCTCTTATGGTTTACGAGATAGAATTTGTATGTGTCCTAATTTGCACATTTGAGATGATGAAAGGTGCTCCATCAGATAGAGCACCCGCAAGTTCCTATTCATTCGCTGTATTGGAACTTGCATAACAACATTGGTATTAAAGATATGAAGGGGATAACATACTTTTGATTCACCCTGTATATAAAAAGAAGAGTGTTTGTGGGTTTATGGATTGGTATTGGGTGTGTTTGTTTCTTATACAAATCTACAGTTTTATTCCGATCCTGATGAAATTTTGCACCCTTGATCTTCAAAGCAAGAGGAAGGTCACTGTTTACCTGAGATTTCGAAAATAATAATCAACGATAATAAATCGATATTCATAATGATGGCAGGGCATACTAATAAGAGGTATCTCATGATTAACAATGCAAGGAAAAGTTTGTGCAACCATCGTATTTGTATCAACAATGGTATCATCACGCAATTCAAATTGAAGTCGTAACAATGCACAGCATTCCTCTTGTTCAGGCTTTTCTTAGAATTGATAGTTCTTAGAACTTGATATTTTCTTGAAAATCTTTAAAAATGAACACTAACTGGAGATAATGGAGAGTTAGCAGACTATTGAGAAACTGAGTAAATGATGAGTGATCAAGTAGTCATCGAAGTTCCCAGCCGACCCTTGCCGATGTAAGCGTATCAACAAAAGAAACGGCGACTGCTAGACCACACAAAGTGATGAATGGCCAAGTTTTGCTTCAAGACATCGAAAGCAGAGTGAAATTTTCAGATTGTTGAAATTGCAGAACACAGACCACAAAAGAACATGTACATCCCACTGCAACACAAGAAGAGATTTGTTTCGTCGAAGTTCACCATGGCAGGCCGAGTGTATATAAGGAGCGTTCAAAAAGAAATGAGCCGTAGTCTGGAATGTGCAAACCGGTGACAGAATGGTGATATCGTTGCGTGTGTAAAAAAGAGTGGTTCCGACAGGAGCGCGGAAGTTCACAGTGACTATACAAAGGAAGCAGAGGCAAGCGTCAATCGTCCAACGGTCATTCGCGTTGTATAAGCAGTGAATAAGTGAAATGGAAGTGTCATAAAGAAGAGCAAAGAGGTGTTGTTCGTTTTCTGACAGCGGAAGGAGTAGGGGGAACGGACATTCATCGAAGAATGTCACAAGTGTACGGCGAACACTGTATGTACCTTGCAAGGCTCAAGGCGTGGCACAAGCGGTTCAGGGAAGGAGGGGTGTCGTTAGCCGATGATGCACG
>JAHWFO010038146.1:163419-175441 GCA_023313115.1 Rhysida immarginata | reverse complement strand
TTTATTAGCTTTATAGAAACACAGTTTCATAAATAATAATACTTGTAAAAATAAACAGCTCTCCTTTGTTTATAATTATTTTAATAATTATTTTGTAAAGTGAAATATGTCCAGACGATCTTCTATTCGTGACTTAACAGCAGCTAAGGCTGCGTACGAGTGTTAACTCGAGTCGAATAAGGGTGCAGACGAATTCATTTGAAAACCAGAAATTCTGCTTCAAATGAAACAAATATAATTTTAAATGGATTCGGAAAAAATTCAAAAACACTTGAATTGAAATCAAATTCATTCGATTAATTCGATTCAAGGAGGCTGATCACTCCTGTAAGCTCGAATTGGTTTTATCCGAACGCTACCATTCGAAACCTTCGAATACATCCGAAAATAAGCTTATAACTACTTACAAATAATAGCTCATTTCGGTGTTTATAGCGAACTAATCCATTAGAAATCATCGGGGACATTGTAAATGCAGTTTCAATTAGTTAAAATACCTAATTGAAATTCAAAGATTTCAGAACCACTCGTACGCGTACGACTGCAGCGTTAACTTTAACGTTAGAACAATAGTGCTAGAAATGGAACCAAATTCATCATCTAGGTCTTTCATACGGAAAATTACAACAAATATGTTGAGAAAAGTGAAGAAACTACGGTATTATAAACGTAGGAGTTTATCTTAATTAAAATATAAAAACTAAGGTATGCTCAAAAGAAATATGTTCAAATAGTTTCGAAAGGAATATTCAAAGGTCATTCGAATAGGTTTCGAATAAGGTATTCAAAAGCTGTTGAATACAAATTAATTGAATGAATCACACAATTCGTTACAGCAGCCAAACTTCAATGCTAGTTCAAATGAATTCGATAAAGGGCTCGAATGACTCGAGAAACAGATCAATTCATTTCGAATTGTTTTAATGTAGATTTGACAGCATGTTCGAATAGTTCAAATCAAAGTTTTCTTGAAATTATTCGACTCGCACGCAGCCTTAACAGCAGCATTCTCATGTTACGAAAAAAACTATTTGCAAGACAACCGTCCATAATTACTTAAAAAACCTGGGATTCCGATCAGTTCACCGTAAAAAGAAACAATTCTTGACAAAGCTACAAAAGCAAAAACGAATGGAATGGGCCAAAAATACGTCCAATTTTCAATGGACGATTGGGAGGAAAAAGTAATCTTCACTGATGAGACAATTATTTCTATCTCTGTCGATGAAGGTGGAAGAACCGTGTGGAAACGAATATAGAAACTAACATACCCGAGCTGCTGCAGTGAACTGTAAAGCATCCGAGAAACTCATGATCTGGGGAATGCTTTCTCATACAGGTGTGGGAAGACTTTGCATCATTAATGAAATTTCAATGCAGTTGTTTATAAAGAAATCTTGGAAGATCACGAAGATCAATTTGAAGATGAAGAGTAGATCCTTCAACAAGACAATGCTCCTTGCCATAAAGCAAAGACAGTTAAAGAATGGATGAAAGAGCATGCAATAGAAACAATGAATTGGCCAGGAAATTCACCAGACATGAATCCAATGGAAAACTGTGGCATTTAATGAAAATTCAAATCGAAAAACTGCGACCTACAACAAAAAGCAATTAATTGATGACGTAAAAAATCTGTGGAAAAATATTAGTGTAGAATTGTGTCAAAAGTTAGTAGAAAGTATGCCAAAAAGAATTTGTGCATTATTAAAACATCGAGGCGATGTAACAAAATATTAATTTCATGTATTATAAACTTTATGGACAGTTTTATCAATATTCTAAACTTTCTGGACACATTTCATTTTACAAAATAATTATTAAAATAATTATAAATAACGAATAGCTGTTTATTTTTACAAGCATTACTATTTATGAAACTGTGTTTCTATAAAGCTAATAAAATCCAATTTTGAGCAGTAGGTTTATTTATAATTATTTTGTTTACATGAAAGCAAATCTAATTTATTTCAATATTATAAACTTTTTGGACTGACTGCATATGCCTAACCAAAAATGTTGAGTTATCAAAATTTATAACCAAACTCAATCTACATATTCAAATATAAATATACTAATGTTAAGGAAAGACTATGACATTCTACATATCACATGCTTTCAATGAAGTTATTCGTTTGGTTTGCAACAGTAGAAACACATTCTGCAGTAAGCGTTCGATAAATGGTATGAAATATTGAAGGTTCTCTTTCTTTTTCTATAAAAAAGAAAAATGAAAGAGCTTTTCACCAAACTGAGATTCATTTTCTTTGCATGAAGACATCAAATACGATTTTGCTAGAAGAAAATGGTAGCAAAGGGGAAACAATCAGGGCAATAACCGACAATTAACGCATCTAAAATTGAAGCCGAAGTATCCACTTCAACTTGAAGTATTGTATGCAATATTGACAATATTATAGACTGTAAGCAGTAGTATTGACAACTTTATAGATTTCGGAGAAATCATTAATTATAATCATTAATTATAATTATTATCAAAGGAACAGATAGAGAGATAATGTTAGGAAATTAAGCAAATTTACTAACTTGTAATCCGGAAGCAATCTTCATCACTGAACAGATAAGGCCCTATTCTTTTCCACAAAATTGTAAAACTAAAACCATTTTGATTCCGAAAATATGTTGCCAGTAGACTATCCATGAATAATACTTTATAGAAATTCTTATAAGTTTTTATTCAGATGTTGCGTTGTCATTTTTTACTGTCCCATTGTAGGGTGTGAAATGATCATATACATTTAAAGGAATATTTTTATATAAACTTCTAGTGAATATAAATTCTGTGGGTAATAGTTTGTTCTCTCAAAACATGTGACTTTAACTTCAGATTACAAGTAAGAAACATCGCCCACGTCATCTCCGTCGTAACGAGGAACATAGTTGCGGTTTCTGATTTACGTCATATGAAGAATTTTTGTTCCAAAAATATAAAGAATTTAGAAGTTGTCAAAGACCTTTCGCTGCTACAGTGACAAGGAACAAATCTAGTGACATCTCACCCTTTTCTATCCGCATCTGCTCATTTTCCTCATATTTTTGGAATGCCATCTGTGAAAATACCGACAGGTGAAGTCTTTGCTGACTTTTCATGAATCTACTCCGAACAAAGTCACAAAAATTAAAAAATAGCGATGAAACGATTGAAATAGTTTCATTCCTACCATATTTTTAAATCTGTTTTCTCAAAAATGATTAATATATTTCACAACATATGAATTTATAACATATTTCATATTCTTTACAGAATATTAATGAAAATAGAAAAATATCTCTAATAATCTCTTTACCGAAAGCGGTTAATTTTTACAAATTTCATTAGGTTGATCGCAGATCTCTTCTATAATTTTCAAATAATTAGGGAATGTATAAGAGCTATTTATCGGAGGTGAACTCAGCTGTCCGCTTGTGTATTAGGAAGTCCTGAAAAATAGTGTTCGATCCTGGGTGCTCGTGATTAAGATTTGTTCATTACGATATTTTTTTCCCTGTAAGACCCATATTATTTTATGATATTAAGAAAAGAAGAATAATTAAGAAGAAGACCAGAAATTATGTACAGGGTGCATAAGGTATTTGAGGACACAAATTCGTTTGGCTACTGCTGCACTATAGTAAATTGTATGTCCGTTCCGTTTCCGGAAAGCAAAATGGCGGACCATCAAGTAACACAAGTCATAAAGAGACATGCAGTAATCGTGGCAATAAAGGCAGAGCACAGCGATTTAGAGATATCACGATTTCTAAAGGTCGCAAGATCATTCGTCCTTGAAACAACGCTTAAAGCCTTGGATAGATACGATACGCAACGGAAGGGCTTACGTGTTTCAGCAAGACTCTGTCCCAGCACACAAGTCTCGCATGACACAGGATGGATGGCCGACAACTTCCATGATCACGTAACCCCTAACCTTTGGCCTCCTAACTCCCCTGACCTGAATCCGTTGGACTACTACGTATGGAGCGTTATGGAGAGAGAGGTCAATGAACACCCCATAACACCAAAGATGAATTGAAACTGCCATTGTTCGAGTAATGACCAATATGAACCATGACCATTTGATTTGCGCATGTCGATGGTTTCGATCTCGCATTGAAGCAGTTCTAGAAGCTGAAGGCGGATTCATTGAATAGCCATATAACAAGAAGGTTTATTGTGTATGCTCATGATATGTTTCGATAATAAAGTTATTATCTCGACTTATATCTCTGTTTTCTTTCTTGACGTGAATCTGTCCTCAAATACCTTATGCACCCTGGGACAAACACTAATTAAGCTTCTTTTCAAACCCACTAATTAAGGAACAAACACAAGCATCCACATCCTCAGCAATGGGATTCAAATCGGCAGACTCCCAGATAGAGAGCGATAAGACCCGGCGTTAAATATACATTTATGATATTTATTATAATAACTTCCTGTTAATATTCCATCGTTTTAAAATTCGGGCAGTTTTCCACTAGTCTACGACAGTATTTCCTACACACCATTGGTTACTTCGTTCAGCGAGGTCGAATACTCTTTAAAAAGGGCTGTAAATGTAAGTGAAAACTTTCATGTGTCATTGCATCGTATGTTGTTATTCCAACAAGACTTTATTCGGTGATTGACTTAATTGCTTGACGACGTTTTTGCTGACTGTAGTAGTTCCTATGACAGTGGGCCATGCAACATTTTTCTTAGCTTTAAAGAACTGGATAGGAGCTATTCATTTTTCTTGTTAGTATTGGCTAATCAATAGTCGAATTGACTTTTACTTACCTGTTCTTCTTTGCTACGTATCCAAGCAGAGACATTTAGACTTAAAATGCTGGACTTTGGACTCGTCAATCCATTATTATTGTGTGGCCGTCTGTCCGACTGTATCCGACGATTTCTCGAGAATGCTTTAGCTTTTTCAAATTCTGTTTTCGCTATTCGATAAAGATCCGTCTTGAGGTTACCTGTTTAGTTTGTAAATGAAATCAGTCTAACAGTCACGTGGCTATTGAGACCCAATCCCCCCTCTCCCCACTAATTTTTTAGTGGCAATATAAGTGGCATGTAATATATCATTCGAACGAGAATCATGACAAGACAAATACGATATTCTTTCCGATTTCCGAGAAAATGACCCCTTAAGATTTCTTCAATGACCCCTTATTACGAGCTTTAGTTATATACACTCACTCACCAAAAGTCATGGCACACCTGCCTAATAACGTGTTGAGCCACCTCTGGCCCGGATAACGACGGCGACCCGTCGTGGAAGAGAGTCTACCAGTCCCCGGAACAAGCTATGCCGCCTCCACTGCGCTCCGTAACGATGCTGCATTTATCAGTTGTTCGATGACGTCCCACAAATGTTCAGTGGGATTGCAATCTGGGGAACGTGGAGGGCAAATCATTCAATCGTATGAATACAATCAAAGGATATGCTTTTCATTAAGTATTTGCTTAAAGATAAGCATATGATATGAATAAAAACATGTAAATCCTTTTGCTAGAAGCATTTGCTTAAAGCAAAATCTTTTCCTATAAGCTAATGCTTAACGGCCAAGCTAAAGCTTTTTCTCGGGGTGCAGTTCTATGAATAAAATGTAGCAAATGCTTCAAGACATAAGCATTTAATCTGTGGAGAAATTTAAAAATAAATAAATTAATAAATATGTGTGCACTTTTACAAGTGCTTAGGATGAGGAAGGAGAAGATTGCCCAAAAAGGATGACTTTCGAAAATTGTATATATTTGACGAGGTAAACATCGAATGGATGGCGTCGCATTTCATAGGAGAAAGATATGATCGACGAGGTGGTGGTCTCTCTCCAAAACAGAAACTGATGATTTTTTTGCGGTATTTGGCTGGCCCGGGATTTCAGACTGGTGTAAGAGAAGACCTAGGAGTTGGCCAAACAACAGTAAGCAAGACTATTGCAAAAGTAGATAGGCCTATATCACGCATATAATACGGTACAAAACGGTACTAATTGTTCGATGTACATTTTAGGTCATGGAATGCATTCTGGAGAAAAAGGAAAGTTGGATACACTTTCCTAAAAATCGTGAGGACTTAGAAAAGGCGAAGGACATTTGGCATGAACGATTTTCAATTCCTTGTTGCGTAGGTGTAATCGATTGCACTCAAGTAAGGATTGCAAAACCTAGTAATCATGGTGACGAGTACATATGCCGTAAGCAGTTTCCCAACATAAATGTCCAAGCAACATGCAACGCCAAGGAATGGTTCACTAGTGTGGATGCTCGGTGGCAAGGTTCCATTCACGACAGCCGTATTTGGAGGTTGAGCGACGTGTGCCGTACAATGAAGCGCTTGCATAACACGCTGTTAATCGGCGATGCGAGATATGGGATTGCCCCTTGGCTCCTCACACCGTTTAAGAATCCAGATTCGCCAGTCCAGGAACATTTCAACAAAGTTTTAACACGTGAGCGCGTGATTATTGAGCGCTGTTTTGGCCATCTTAAGCGAAGGTTTCCCATTTTGCATTACAAGGTATGAGTAGCTTTGCATAAAGTAAGCTCTATAATCGTTTCCTGTTGCATTCTGCATAATGTGGCAAAGTACCTGGAAGACGAATATGATGACTTTGCGGAGTTCAGCGATGACTATGATAACGAGAGCGAAGACGATAACAGTGATGATGAATGAATGGGTGAGGACGACCTTACCGTTGTTGTAGTAAGGCGTGGAGGACAGCAACAAAGGGAACGTACTGCATGTATTCTGAATGATCGGTGTAAAAATACAATTCTTTAAAGCTATAGACGCTCTGCTGTATGCCTAAATAACTATAAATAAATTACTTTTTTTTAAACTAAGTAATTTGGGAGAATGCTTTTTTCCCATATCTAACTTTATAAAATAATATAAACTTACCCTTCACTCAAATTATCCCATCCTATTTTCTTTTGTAATATTATTAGTAATATCAAGTTATATTACGCATTATATTATTTATTATTAATATTATGTAAATTAGGGGTTAGCCTTCTCGGCCATTTTTCATTCTCGAGATTCGGGAATTTATTCTCATATTTGGTATTTATTTGAATGCAAAATACTTTAAACTCTCCCATAATCCGATTACAGCAAAAATCAATCAAAAACTTTACTATCCTACAAGAAAATATATTTTTGATTAAAACAAATATTACGAGACTCCGTGTTAAATATGATAAACAAGATATGTATGAGACATGAGTAAACTACTTACAAAATGTTTTACTTTATTACACACATTTTATTACATTATTATGCGTGCATCACCACTTCCAGACGCTGCAGACTGAGAACAGTTTGAATCGTCAGCATAAGATGGGGTGGAGATGTAGAGCACCTGGGTGGAAACGTCTGCGTTTTGCATCAATTTCTCTTTTTTCAATCTTATCAGGCTTAGTTGCTCTAGCAACACAAGTCTGTGCAAGTCATTGGTAGAGAGAGCTTTAGTTTCCTCTGTCTCGTAAGCTTCTAAGGGGCAAGGCTGAAGTTTTCGCTTTGTGGGAGGTTTTGGCAAAGGTGGATGGGTATCAGGAATATCTAGTTTCTCACAATCGTCTATGGGTTCGTATGTATTGGTGCATAGGTTCGTTGAACTCTTGTCTCCTCCCGCAGTCATACCTCCTATAAATAAAAGAATTGTTTTTTATCACTCTCTTCGGTCTTTTATGCAACTTTTTCCGCATTCAACCACAGACAGAATAAACAAAGCTTTATGTTCAGGCACCAATGAACCCATTACATGCCACGAGAAAACACTCCAGACCAATATGGAGCCTCCACCTGCCAGAGTGGTCCCCTCCTGAAAAGCGGGGTCTATGGCTTCGTGTGACCTGCGCCAGACACGGATACGACCATCGGCCCGATACAGCTGAAACCGTCACTCGTCGGACCAGGTAACCCTTCGCCAGTCCTCAGCGGTCCAATGTCGATGTTGGTTGGCCCTGGCTAGGCGTTGCCTACGATGTGCAGCGTCAAGAGTAGCACCCGTCATGGCCTCCTGCTCCTGAAGCCTGCAGCTGCCAAGGTTCGCCGAAATTGTTGTCACGCACACAGTTGTGGGACCTCCCTGGTTGTACCGCATGGTAATTTGGCTCGCTGTCGCCCTTCGTTCAGCAGTTGCAAGCCGGGTGACCCAGCGAACACCTCTGGCATCAATGAGGCGTGGGCGGCCCGTCCGCTATCCGACATGGGTTGTAACCCCGCGTTGGGTGTTCTTTTCATAGACCCTTGCAACGGTTGTGCGGGAAAATTGCAGGTTGTTGGCCCGTCTGCCACCAACAATCATCTCCCGTTCAAATGCGGATAGCTCTCGGCGTGCTAACATTTCATTTCTGCAGCTAGTTTTGCTTACACTGATTGTGAATGGAAGTAGCGGGATCTGTCCCATTACGGACAGGGAACCTGATTGGAGGGGTGTGCCATGACTTTTGGTGATTGAGTGCATAAGATTACATGCATAATCGGTATGTTTGTCTGTCCGGTCGGCCGTCGTTTACATGATAAATTGAAAACGGATGAACTTAATTCTGATGCATCCACTTTTGATGCACTTTCGTGGACCCTTCAAGCACGTGCACTACTATTAAGAATATCAACTTAGGGATGTAATATATTAACCGATTCGTACAGACGAGTCATAAGTTAATACAATACTGTTAGACCTATTATTGTCAATAATTATTAACAATTAGGCCTAGTATTCTCAATAGCTAATTATTCTTCGGCCTAATTTTTACAATAGCTAATTATAGTTAGGCCTATAGTTAAAAAACACTAATTAATGAAAGGCCTCTTGTCAATAGCCATTTGTTTTTAAAATACTCAAGTCTGTGCAATAAAAGAAAAAAACTTGGCGTGGTGCCAGAAGCCTAGCTGAGCACCACGCCAAATTTTTCTTTTATTGCACAGACTATAAGTATTGTTAGGCCTATTGTTGACAGTAGCTATACTCTGTCTTACTATATGAAAAAAGCTGCAAGGCAGTGTGGGAAAGCATGTCACTACTTTTTCACCTCCGCCTCGTAAAGTAGTATCCAATTGCGCACGCGTAGTGTTCAAAAAACACCGTTTCAGTTTCATTTTAGCCACTTTGGCTTCAGTTTCTTTTTCATTGGCTGCGCGTTGATCTGAATGAGATAACAATTGGTAACGTGGATTTCCCGTACTGCCTTGCAGCTTTTTCATATAGTGAGACCACAGATATTTAGTAAATAGATCGCCAGAGCTAGAGCTTTAGCATTGGCGCTAGTGAAGCCACCGTAAATGACTTGCCGCCATCTTACCTCACTACACTACTCGCGAGCAGAGACGGTCATGCTCATGCTTGCTACGCTACGCTAGACTCGACTCCTCATTCTCACACGTGAAATCAATTACAATCGAAGATCTATTTTTAAATTAACTAACTATACAATTGAATATGGTGGACACTTGTGTAGCAGTTGGCTGCAGTTTTTCATATTCCAGAAGGAAAAAACAAGGAAAAGAAAACGTTTCAATACACTCGTAAGTATAATTACGTATTAGTGCTCGTCGTATTCTCAACTGCACTCTTTCCTTTACTTTACCGATGATATCTTTTCGGTGAATGGGGGGACTGGAATGCATGCAACTAATTTATAAGCATTAAAAATCCTTAACAATATATCATATGAACTGAAGTAAATTGCATAATATCAGACTCAAAATTTCGTCTCTAAAACGCACGTTAGCGATGCGGAGGTTATCAATCCTTGGCATTCAAATCTTGTTATAAATTTTTAAACAGGCTGGAACAAAAGTATTCCCCCTCTCCCCACCTTTTTTTGAAGGAATTTGGGAAATTTAGAAAAATAACTGCTATTTGAAGATACAATTGATGGTGTGCTTTCTGATGATCCTACGTTCAAACCAATGTTCTTCTTAATTGATCCTATATGGCTTTTTATTTTTCTTTACGTTTTTATTATTGGAGATAAATCCGTAATTCCAATTGGGAAATATTATCTCGGTTCATTTTATATAGGAAAAAAGAAAGATCTTTTGATAAGTTAGAGTTATAATATGTAATAAATACACCCCACTCCAATCTGCTTCAGTAGTTTCCATCAGAGCTGAAATTGCCTGTCAATCTATTATTATTTTTATTATCATCAAATTATGTCGTTATTTTTCTAAAATACCAAAATCCCTTCTAAATGGTAAGTAGGGGGGGGAGAGAGACCGTCATTCCACTTATGTTTTTGTGACCGTCATTCCATTCTCTCACTTGAAAAATACTAGTGGTAAAGTAAAATTACTCTAGTTAAGCAACATGCATGCTAATATTCTGCTGTATAGCTTAATTTTGCTTTTTAGCAATATTCATATTTTTGTATATGATTATTTTTAGATTTCCAACTCGTAAAGAGGCACGTGAAGCTTGGAGCCAACTGCAGCTTCAGGTGTATGCTCACAGCATTTTCTTCCCGAAGACATGGATCTCACTGGTCAAACCAGAAGGCTGAGAGACGGAGCTGTCCCATCGGTGTTTCCTATCTATCTTGTCCACTTACAAAAATCATGTAAGCCTTTACGTAAGCCACCCAGGGAGCGAAATGTAACACTATGCATTGACGAGGTTAGTGTGTGCGATGAATTTCCAGAGAACTCGGTGCTTTGTGAATCTGAACAAATATCGCCTCAAAAACGAAACCTCATGGAAGAACTGCATAACAAAACATTAAGATTATCAAATACAAAGAAAAAAATTAAAGTTTTGCAACAGAAAGTACGGCGTCATGAAAAGAAGATTAAAAGTGACAGGGAAATTATAAACTCCCTAGTTAAAGAGAATATGTTACTGGAGAGCAATGCAGACGTGTTAAAAATACTTTACCTTCTGATGTATGCTGTTTGCTAGAGAGAGCTGCAAGAAACAAAGGAACTGATATTCAGTTTGATCCTCAACTGAGATCATTTGCTCTAACACTACATTATTTTTCATCAAAAGCATGTGCTTTTGTAAGATCTAAATTTAATAATGCACTTCCTGCTGCTAGTACAATTCGATCCTGGTACATGAAAGTAGATTGCGAGCCAGGATTTAGTAAAGAATGCTTTCGTGCTATCCAAATGAAAGTGTTAGAAAGTCAAAAAGGGCTGTGTTCATATTGCATGCTTATCTATTGATGATATGTGCCTAAAAGAACAAGTTCAATATGCTGGACATAAGACCTATGATTATGTTGATTTAGGTACTGTAATCAATAGTGACAGTATACCTACTGCAAAGATGGCTTACGTCATAATGTGTACAGCCATTAATGATGCTTGGAAAATCCCTTGTGGGTATTTTTTCATCAATTCACTGTCAGGTCAGGAGCGTGCACAATTAATAATTGAATTACATGAACTTTGTGTGGTGGTAGCTGCAACTGTATTTGATGGTGTCAATTCAAATATTGCCATGGCAAAGAGCTTGGGTGCAGATTTATCCGATCCAAATAATTTGAAGACCACTTTTCCACATCCTTCCATGCAAGGAGCATCTGTTGCCATTCTACTTGATGTATGCCATATGATAAAATTAGTAAGAAATTGTTTGGCAGAAAAGAAAATAATTTATTGTAAAAATGGTAGATCCAGTGGTGAATTAATGAACCATTTTTCAAACTGCAGAGGAGTGCTCGCTTACATCTGGCCAATAAGTTGTCATCAAAACATATTCATTGGAACAAACATAAAATGCGCGTTCGTCTTGCTACTCAGACACTCAGCAATTCAGTAGCAGAGACAATGGAATATTGTAATAAAGTTTTGTCACTGCCAGAATTTGATGGATGTGAAGAAACTGTTAAATTTATTAAATACATGGACAAAACCTTTGACTTGCTGAATTCAAGTAGTAAGTTTGGCAAAGAATATAATAAATCATTAGATGGTCAGTGAGGGTTTTAATGGTACGCCTACCTCAGCTGTTCGAATTAATGATGAAAAATAGGAAAGAAAATTCCGCAGCCTAGATTCGAACTAGGAACCTTTGG
>JAHWFO010038146.1:147598-163019 GCA_023313115.1 Rhysida immarginata | reverse complement strand
CTATTTGCATGACCTTAGGGCTTGGTTAGAGCAGTTACCTAGTTCATGGCCGCAGTGGCGCAATTGGTTAGCGCGTTGGCGGTCCAAAGGTTCCTAGTTCGAATCTAGGCTGCGGAATTTTCTTTCCTATTTTTCATCATTAATTCGAACAGCTGAGGTAGGCGTACCATTAAAACACTCACTGACCATCTAATGATTTATTCTTTAAGAATTTACGCCTTAGAAAAGATAGTCCCAGCCTGCGAACTAGGTAACTGCTCTAACCAAGCCCTAAGGTCATGCAAATAGCGGTTCGCTTTCATGGCCGCAGTGGCGCAATTGGTTAGCGCGTTGGCGGTCCGAGCCAAAGGTTCCTAGTTCGAATCTAGGCTGCGGAATTTTCTTTCCTATTTTTCATCATTAAAGAATATAAATTCTAATGAAGATTTATGGCATCCTTTTATGAATGATATCAGTATGTATATAAATTCCCTTTATACAGATAAAGAATGCAAGCAAAAACTTATCAATTCCAATAGAAAGGTTGTTTGTGAGAACACAGAAGATCAGTTACCTTCTCACTTACAAGTTGAGCCAAGACCATGTTGAATTGTTTTTTGGACTCATAAGACAGCGTAGAGATTGGAATGTTAATCCGACATGCTTTCAGTTTAAAACTGCTTTACTGAGACTGGTTATGAGGAACCAGTTAAAATGCATAAAAACAGGAAACGCAATTCCTGTAGAAGACATTAGCATTCTTTCTGTAACCAGTGCAGTTAAGAGCAGTCTGTTTACAGAAGATCCAAATGAATCCTACTGTCTGAAGTCAATGGTGGAAACCGAAGACCATGATTACTGCCCCCGTGCTACAACTCTTACATTGCTTTCTATTAATATTGTAGAGTACATGGCTGGATATGTTGTAAAGAAATTAATGAATTATCTTCAGTGCAGAAATTGCAAGGGAGCACTTGTCAAACCGGAAAATAACTTTCAATTTATAAACTTCAAAAAAAAAAAAAAGAAACTTGTATATTCCTTCAATTGA
Source organism: Rhysida immarginata (assembly GCA_023313115.1). Taxonomy (NCBI): domain Eukaryota; kingdom Metazoa; phylum Arthropoda; class Chilopoda; order Scolopendromorpha; family Scolopendridae; genus Rhysida; species Rhysida immarginata. The sequence goes on along the minus strand of JAHWFO010038146.1, from coordinate 161,989 downwards.
TGTTGTAAAGGTTTGCAAGTGGATTTTAGAGAGACTTCCAGTAGGGGACTGAATTGTGTTTTGAAACATAATATTCCACAGAAGGTTGCTCAGCAAGCTAATGAGCAGCATGTATTTTCAAATTTAATGAAGCATGTTTTAAATTTATCACCATATGACACTCACATTAACAAACTTGTTCAAGCCATATCACAAACCTACTTGAACATAAGGATTAAACATGAAGCAAAAGAATTAAATAATGTAAGAATTGATCATAGATCAGTTTATAATACGAGGCCATATTGAAAAGTAATGCCTCCATGGCTGTAACTTTTTTATTTTTTAACCGATTTTCAAAATTCTTTTTGTATCTGATACCTACATTTGTCCTCTATGTAATGCACTATTCACTTTTCGACATAGTCCCCATCCCTTTCCACGCATTGCGCCAACGCGTGACTAGTCGGGTGAACCCGTCGGAGAGGAATTCCAGGATTGTTGTCGACACCAGGACCGAATGGCAGGTTTCACCTCGTCGTCAGAACGCAACTCATGCCCCTTAAGGTGCTCTTTCCTCTTTGGGAAGTGGTGAAAATCGCAAGGTGCAAAGTCTTTCATTTTTGGACTGCAATTTTTCATCTTTGAACTGTAGGCGCTGCAACCTCCTCCTCTGATGTGTGGCGATCGTGTGCGGACGGGCGTTATCGTGCTGCAGAAGAGGATCCAAAGCTGCCATTCAATTCCTCTCCGACAAGTTCACCCAACTAGTCCACGCGTTGGTGTATTGCATGGAAAGGAATGGGGACTATGTCAAAAAGTGAATAGTGCATTACATAGAGGACAAATGTAAGTATCAGATACAAAAAGAATTTTGAAAATCGGTTAAAAAATAAAAAAGTTACAGCCATGGAGGCATTACTTTTCAATATGCCCTCGTAGAATGGCCATCTTTAAAAATTTGTAGTTATTAAAATTATTTGCATGTCATTATTATTAAAATTAGTTCTATTTACATGTCATTATTTGTGAACACTTTATTTATAATTTTTTTGTTATAACTAATTTATATATTATTTTACTCATTTTTGCAGAATAACTTCTTCATATGAGTTTAATGAATCAGGGTTCATTCAGGATCTTGGTTTTTATTCTGTAGTACGAGCACAGATAAAAAAAATAGTTAAATGTACATAGAATCTGGTAAAGAATAAATTTGGAAAATACATATAGTACTTTAGTTTTTATTACAAAACTGAACTTACTTTCTGAATACGCCTCGTACATTTATTTGTGACATTCCGAGGAATGTCAGTGTCTGTCACATGTGTCCCGGCGGGAGAAAAGTAGTGATTTTGGGCTAAATAGCAGTTGTTACAGATATTTTAGTGTTGTACAGGGCAACGCGAGCGTGTAAAATGTATTGTTTAGTATGGATGAGTGATAATCGTATTATGAGTGGAATGGTGTTGGTTTTACTGTTGTTGAATGTGTATTATTAAGTTTTTAATTGTAAGCAAAGGCTGATTAGTTGTAGCGTGTAAGGGTGTTTTGTTGTTGAATGAACTTGATTGTCGCTTTTGTGTATAGTCGTTGCGTGTTTTGTTCATTTGGTATTGTCACGACCAATGACGTATATTAAAGATAGACTCCGAATCCTATTGTTAACAGCAGAAAAAAGTGAAGCAAATTGAGCCATGACAGTTCTGGGCAGGAGCGAGCCGTTGAGTAATTAGCTGTCTGGCTGCTTTGTTTTTGAAGATTTTGGGCCCGAGGAATAATTAATTCAAAACCATTATTCAAAGTTGTTCTGCGTACAACTGTACAAACAGACAAGAAAAAGGATCAGGAATCATTTTCCACAAAAATAAATCAAAAATACGTAACTAAAATGAAAATACGTTACTGAAAGACAATCGAAACGAAATTGAAATTGAAACCATGATCGAAAAATTGTTTATAAAATATAATGATAAAATACTTCAAATACAAAGTAAACGAAAAGATAAACTTATCAGTCCGTGATCGGCGTGTGAAAGAATTATTAATCAGCTACTCTCGTGTTTAGCCATGTGTTTTGCATCATCTTCACTCACTTTCAGCCATGACAGTTCTGGGCATGGAGCTTCCCAATTTGCTTCAAGTTACAACAATAGGATTCGGAGTCTATCTTTAATATACGTCATTGGTCACGACTATGTGGTAATTGTTACTGGCAATGATAACTATTGCTTTGTTGGAATAAATCGTTCTGGGAGCCAACAATGTTATGGTTACTAAGGGATTTTGTTTGGTTATAAATTGTATAAATGATAGGAACTGTTGGTTTTTTTGTTTTTTTGTGGGCTTGTTCTTCGAGCGTTCATGGTGGACAGACGTTTTCCGATTCTCTGTGTGATCGCTCCCAAACTGCTTAACAGGCAATAAAATGTTGAATGCCATCGTTTGTAATGATTAAAGTAAATCGAAATGATTTTGTTGGATATTTATAATTCCAGTCATTAGTTTGTTGCTGTTTTATGTAATGTACGCCCTTAGAATGTGAAAGAACGAGAACGAGGCTACGTCGGATGGAATGGAGCTATTTCTGCGTCTGATCAGGAAAGTTGCGTCGCTCGTCAGGAAAACAACTGGTAATGATTAACTGAGAAGAGAAGACTGGTGAGTGACTTTGATTTACTTTAGCGCGATTGAACGAAAAGACAGTGAATTTGCTGCGTCGTGGCGAAATTGGTATGGTCCTCCCGCTGCACCATCGCCGTAATCCGAAAGTAACTCGCTCGCTGCGCTGTAATCCGTATGGAACGAAATGAACGAACTATGCGATAGTCATTTGTTTGTAGTTGCCAACGTAGAAAATGCGTCTGTACTTCTTGTTAAGTTAACTGTAAGCGCATCTGTTACGATGTTTAGAAGGACATGCAAATATTCCGTAAAAGTCCGAGTTTGGCACTCATGAGTACGTAGAATTGTGCGCACGAGAACCCTTGGGAAGAGAGCGTTTGGCCTTTACAAGGTGTTCATGCGCGGCGTTGAAAAACGCACAAGGTGTTCCTGCGCTGAGGTCTGCTTGAAGTCAGCGGCCGCCATGAGGGGTTCCTGTGCCTCCCTCCTTTCTCTCTTCATTAAACGCGGCACTTGGCGCTGGAAAGGCGTCGTAGCTTAGTAGGAATACTGGTTGGTTTGAACTATCTGACCACGGCTTTGCTTTTATCGCGTTTGTTCAATTCAATTGTTGCTCCTGCGTTTTTTCCTCCTTTCAAATTCAATTGTTGGGTGATTTTACTGTTGCTGCTGGCTGTGGTGTTTCTTATGTTTGGCGCGAAGTGATATAACATATTTGGTGTTTCTGGTAGCGGACTTTTATTGTCTTTGGTTGTGAAGTGGCTTGTTTCTGGATGTAGGCGTTGGAAGGCGTGTTTTTGCCGTTTTTTCCCGTCGTGCTGTAGCTGTTGCCATCGCAACCACACATAATTAGCATATCGCGGTGGTTTCGAGCTATTTGTGGATTTCTGATTTTCTTTTTTTTTTGCTTTCTGGATGATTAGCCATTGTCGAAAGGAACCATGTCTTAAAGGTAAGCCAGCATTTTTTGAGCGTTCTGGTGTTGGGTTAGGTTAACTGAGGTTGGGTTAACTTAGGTTTAACCATAAAATGAGTTCCCGTAACTTTCTGACAGCCATTTCTGTGACCACTAAAAAATACGGATCGTTAGCCTCCTGTAACCGGCCGAGGGGAAACCAACTGCCCCCTGTAACCAAATAGGTTGAGGTATATATCAATTATTTACCCCCGGAGGGGGACGTCGTAGCCTTCGGCGTTCTGTAACGGAAAACAGTGACCAATGAGCCTCATTGAATGAGGGCCGACGTGAGGCGCGAAGCGCCGAGTGGTAAAAGTTTGTTAAATTTAAAGGTAGTTTTTTCCACAGATTAAGGAGAAAACATTAAAAATTTGTTTTTCTCCTTAACCTGTGGTTTTTTCCTTAGATAACCTCTCTCAATATACGGGTGGTTCGTTCATCACTGGAACTACTTTTAGACTTGGTCACGTAATCTGAAAAAAACGCAGCTTCCTGAACAATCGACGGGAAAGAAAACGCGCCAACAATTGAAATGAACAAACGCGAAAAAAGCAAAACGCCGTGGTCAGATAGTTCAATTTAATCGGAATACTTATCCGGGGATGTTGAATTGTCGCAGGCAAAGTTTATATTCTAACGATGTCATGGTGTCCAACGTGAGAAATAAGGAATGAGGACATGTTTGCATGTTCACTTGCTGCAGGTTGTTTTACCAGCAATGTTTAATTTGGAGCTTCGCTCTCTTGTTCAGCCGGAAAGCTATTTTGACTGATGTTCGCTATTCTGTTTTTATTATTTTGCATGACGAAGGGGCCCCTTAATATGCTAAGAAATATGGAATTGGTAGTTTGTTTACGATAACAGTAAAATAAATATCAAGTACTCCTACCCCATAGCCACTTGTCAAGTTGTACCTCAGTTTATGGATCCCGAACCCTTTGATGGTTCTGCGCCCCCCACGCGAGTCAATTGATTAGCGTATCACACATTGGGGAGGGGTGCGTGGTTATCACATATTAATGACATTCTTGAAGTAGTAAAATCTTTCCAGAAATTTATGTTAGTGGAATATATTAGATTAAATAAAATAACAAGTAATCCCATTGTTTGCCAAAATTTGCAACTTATCTTTATTCATTTGGTGTATGGTGTAATCTGAATAAAATGTTCACCAATAATAAATGTAACCATATTAAGAAGGCAATCTATAAATTACACTTTAAAAATGGTTCTAAATTTAACAAAAATCATTCAATATTAAGGACCTATGTATCATCTTTAATTTCAACTATGCTTTTTTGATCATATCAGTTTTACAAATTCTAAAGCCTATCATATTTGTTATTTTTAATATCTCAAATTCCATAAGTTTTTATAATCTTGGATTTTCTATTCAACATCCACATTAAAATATGCCTGTTATTTGGTCTCTTGTATTAAAATAGGAATTATGTTTAGAAAAAGTATATACAGATTTCTTATTCTTATATATTCTTTTTCAATTTTGTTTTACTCTTCAGTTTTTAATGACACAATGTATGTGATTTATACATGTACTTATCTCTGAAACATTTTTAGTATGTTTAAATTAGTAACATGTCTGATCTAATGATTTAAATTTTTTAATTATAACAGTTATAAAAATAAGCGGATATTGAAACTATTACATCTTTTCCTTTTTTATTGTATTATGTAAAAAACTTTTTGATGATAATTGATTTAAATTTTATGAATTTATAAGAATTATATAAAAACTTATTGAGAATATTACTCTAAATTTATGATCATTTCCCCTCATTATTGTTTAATATCATTGTTTATTCTTTTATTATTGGGCTCAATTTTTGTTTTTGTAAGTTATTGGGCTTTTGTTAGCCTGTTGCTTGCATTATTTCAAATAAAAAAAAATTTTTTCAGTAAAAGTATTTAAAAAAAAAATAATAGAAAAAGCCTCTTTTTTTAAATTATTGAAGTTAAAATATTCATTGGTTAAAAAATAATTTTTTTGTGAGAAAGAAGATAATTTTTAATAAAATTAAAAAAAAACAAACAAGAAAAAAAAATTATAATGGATGGGTATACGAAATAAATAATTTAATTGAAATTGAAATAACATTAAATTAAACAATTATAAATTGCAGAGTAGCCCTATCTAAACAAAATTTCTAACGGCTGTAATTTAAAATGGATGGAAAAATTTTTCATAAAATCATGAGAACGCGTACAGTTACCAGCATAATCTTTGTAGTGAAGCAACATGGCGCCTAGCCGCCATGCTTGGCTTCACCGAAGGGGGGGGGGGTTCTAGCGGTCTATTTACTGTATATCTGTGAGTGTGACAGACTTTATTGGGTTAAGTATACTGTATACAATAGCTATTTGCTGTTAGGCTTATTGTTAATGTGGCTAATAAATGTTAGTCCTCTTGTTAAGTATGGCGGCCTATTGTTTAAAATCGCTAATTACTGTTCGGTCCAATGTTAACAATCGGTAATTGCTCTTAAGCCAATTGTTAAAAATAGCCAATTGATTTAGGCCCATTATTGCTAAAGGCTAATTAATGTTAGGTCTATTGTTATCAACTAAGAAATGTTAGGCCTATTCTGGGATTTAGCTGTCTACATAATGGTGAGCAGTATGCGTATACCATTGTCGAGATCTAATACTAACAATTTTAAACGCTATCGCTGGCAATGATAAACCGTTATTTTCAGGCAGCTAAATCCGCGAAGAGTTAACACTAACTAATTGATGTTAGGCTTATTGTTATCAACAAATAATTACCGTTATGAATTGTTAACGACCGTTGTACCCTTATGCATGTTGTGCACAGCCTATGCAGCTCTTAATGTAAAGAACGTGAGAAGTATAAAGTTATGAGCAACGTTAAATAAATTTATAATAGAAACCACATGAATTCTTATTTTGAGTTTGCAATTTTTTAGGTACTGCCCTGCGCACTATTTACACCTAGTCCCTCAAATATTCATGTTAATTCTCTAATAACTATACTGCAACTGCATGGTTATACGAGACAAGGAATTTGTATTATTTTGTGTTTTAACGTGAACGTGAACCAATTTAACAGACGTGAATGTGGATAAAATCAAAGGAATTTTCATTGTTTATTTAAACCAACTATAAGTAAAAGTGAAATTTTCAATTTAAAATTACATCTACATCACAGCTAAAGCTCCTTGGAATGTTTACAAGATTTTACCCCACGATGCTTTGCAATAATAATTTTTCTCACCTACTGTACCTTTATTGTAACTTTGATTAATAAGGGATGGATATTTCAGCAATGGAAAGAAAATAGGCGCGAGCATTCCATCGAATACATATAAATGTATTTCTGCTTCACGGCTAAAGCTCCTTCTTGGAATGTTTACGATATTTTTAGTGGTATGTTTCTACCTCAGACAATTGTCAATCAAATTATCCTCCCAAGAGGAAGTATTTTTCTTCTCTCATGCTATGGATGACCTTTCTGGATACATTAGGCTTCTTATCTAGTTCAGTATATATTCTTTGGCATATGTTTATGAAGGCGGAAATTATGGCGACAAGTTTCTTCTGTTCCACTGGCCATGTGTGCACTGTTGTGCTTGAAAACAAAAAGACTGTGACAGTAGAGGGTAAGTGACATCCTGCGTGCCAAAAGTCCTACAAAAATGGAAGGCAGGAACAAAAGGTCTGTTGTGGCATCATGACAACGTCCCAGCATATGCCGCCTTTAAGAAAACTAATTTTTTCTATAAACATCTGGATTGTAAGTATCAGATTGATAAATCATTGTTAATGTATGACATGGGCAACAATGGTTTTTCTGTAGCACGGGGCAACGCTTGTTCTTTGTAGAAGAAAAAGAAAGTTTGAGGAGACACAAAATAAATTTTTGGTTGGAGCTTCCAAAATAAAAGACAAGGAAGGCCCGATAAACGTACAAATAATGTGTGCATTCTTATAAGTAGCTTTTTGTTAAAGCTAATAAATACAATCCGAGATACCCGTAAATAGAAAAGAAACACCAGTTTCCCTATGTTAGTTTCGATGTGTTGACGCAAGCCCCCTCCCTATTCTCCAGACTTGAAAACAAATCAAGAGGTTCTATTTTGACAATGACGACGACATCCTAGCAGCAGCGTTGACAACTACATTTTGGAGCTCACTACTCAGGACAGGAAAAAATGCATGTTCGACTGGTTCAGGAGGATGAAACTTTGCATAGAAGTCAAGGGAGAGTACTTCGAAAAGTGCTAAAAGGACAGCCTTAGTAAAGATGCACGCAGTTTTCCTGGATAAAAACTTTGAGTACCCCTCGTGCACTACACTATTATAATGTTGGATGCCGATCACTAGTCACATAAGATAGGTGATCGTTATACTAACTGATTTTCTACGGGACCAAGCTAAAGCGATCGTTAAGCTCAGGTGTTCTTTATCACAAGTTTCACTGTATACAAACATTAACATTATTTTTCTGTAACATTAGCTAATTTATATTCATTAGGGGAAACCGGTGTTCGACCGTTTCATTTATTACTTAGAAAAATATCCACAGACCAAAAAAACCCAGAATTTTCTTGTTTAATTGCACCAGTTGTCTTTTCATTTAGAACTAAGAAAAATGCATAAGTCAAATACCATATTTGAAAATTAAAGCCTTTAAAATTATGCTATTTACATTTGCTGTATTTATACATATAAATATAAGCAATTTTTATAATCTCATGATAGAGTTTGCATTAATTTTCAAATATTTGACTCATCAGAATCTATTAATTTCGCCCATTAAGAAAGTTTTACATAAAAACAATATTAGCAAAACAATGTCTGCTTTAAAATAACGAAGTTTCAATGTGACTTAGTAGTTCACAAAATTTATCAACAATTTAACGTTATTTCCGCTTTCTTATTATAGTTTTTTGCTCGTTCTGCATCGCCATCTTCATTAAATCGAGGCATCCTTTGATCTTATCGGCACTCGTTTGTTGCACTCTACCTCCTACTTTGGTGCATTATTTTAAAGATTTTAACGTCTTCCCATGAGACACAAGGCAAAGAAAGACTATTCCTTTGATTTCAAACAACTTTAAAGAAATCGAAGTTTCGTAAAAGCTTCACTGTGCTAGAAATCGATTTTTTGCACAGTTTTCATGTGCTTTAGTGTTGACACTATTATCATATACAATAGAAAGAAAATAAAACAAATGTCAAAGCCAATGTCAGAGTTTTTTATACTAATATTATGGAAACTCGCAGAACCAGATTAAGGAAAATTTTAATTTTTTTAAATATGCAAAATTGTGCAAAATTTATTTTTTTGCGTGAATTCATTTCTGTACAAATCGTTATATATAATCGTTATATTTAATCGTTATATATATTTAATAGCACAGTGGTGTACTTTTTTGCTGTGTGGATGGTATTTCAATTATTGAAATCCGTTTTCAAAATAATATTTTTCCATAATAACTGTATATCGAAAATCTCAATAATATGAATAAAAATACACGTGTCCATAAAAGGTTTGCTCCATAGCAATATTTAATAACTTTGAACGTAATAACATAATCAAGTATCGTTTTCAGCATGTTACAAAGAAACTCCAAAAATGAATTGAGGCCTTACAATACTGCATTATATCGGATACGACGACTAGTTTCGGCTTTATTACCTGCCTTTATCTAGTCTACATAAGCCGGGTAATAAAGCCGAAACAAATGCAGTATTGTAAGGCCTCAATTCATACTTTTTTGGAGACCCGGAGGATAGAGAAAATAGAGAGCAATAGGCGGCCCGGAACATCAGACGAGAGGATAGAAGAAATCAGAGCAGCTTATCTTCGAAGCCAAGCGTTAATCGACATTTTATTTGATGGTTGCTTATCATAATTTAACCTCTATGGACCCCAGGACCGGCCTTAGAAAAGGCGGGGCTTGGTACAAATACTCGTGCCGGACCTATTTTCAAAAATATATGTATTGTGGGAAACAAAAGCAAGGGGCCTTTAAAAGCTCAGGGTTTTATGTAGCGAACTGAAATATGGCCATTCTTTTGTGGGCACCTTACGTTATTATGTGTAATAAAATTTTATGGAACTAAGTGATTTGTTTTCTTACCTTGGTGTGTTTTGAACTTTCCGCTTATTATCCATTTGCTAAGCGATCATCCATCATTTCAGCCTATTACTTCATTGTGGGAAGACATTACTCCAAATGTGACATTCTCACTTTTGACACGCCTTCCAACATCGATTTGAGAGAAAGGGGTCTGTCTCTAATTTTATCTAAGAAAATTGGCAAGTAAAACCGTTATATTATTTTTGTTCCAATTTTGTCAGAATTGAATCCGCGGAATCAGGGGCGTAGCCAAGGAAAGACTGTGGCGGTGGCTAAGGGGCTGCCCTCCCCCCCCCCCCACCTCAAGGGTCGAAAATTGCGATGAAGGAACAGTTGGTGGCATAGTTTTCTTTTTATTTTGGTTGAACAAATCTTTTAGGAAGCGCAACATTTTATCTAAAGCTTTACTAGGGGTACAAGCCAGTTGAAAACCGCTGCCTACTATTTTCGAAAATGAAATTATCCCCCCCCCCTTTTTGTAGAATTTATAGCTACGCCACTGCGTGGAATTATACCATTTTTGTTATATCTGTTTGATCTACCCTTTTTTGCTCTATATTCTTTTTCAATTTGAATCGCTCGCTTTTTCACAGTCGTGACTTGAATGTTCGTACCGTTTTAGTAAATCAAATATAAATTTAGAACTTTGCAATTAGAGAAAACAGAAGATACTATGTAAACGATGTTTTATATCACTATACTGTCATTGTAAACGGCGTTCTAATTTTCGAATAAATATTTATAAAGTTTACGAGCACATAAAATGGAACTTAGCTTTCATGAGATTTCTCTAAATTAATATTTAATCTGCTTTTAATTAGTTCTTTCTTGAAAGCCTCATAAATTAATTTAATTATATGTAAGGACTAGCTGATATGCCCGGCGTTGCTCGGGCTGTTTGTTTGATGAAATTTTGCAGTATCTGAATTTGAATATAAATAAGAACACATGCAAAATCCTTAATAAAATATATATATTCACTTTGGAAAAACGAAAAGAATTCTTAAAATGCTCGCACTGGAAGTTTGTGTCCAATTGGGTTCGCCCAGGAATATTCGACATTGCATCCTTAAAGTGAACCTTTATACAAAAACTTTTTTTTAGACATTTTATACATCTAAGTCTCAAAACACTATTCCAGCATATTAAGGTAGCGTATAATAAAGAGATCCACGCAGCCTTCAAGTTAACCAAGTATGATTCAATAACCAATATCTGTATAAAGTATAATATACCTACACAAGATATTATTCGGAAGATTGGCATAGTGAGTGAACTAGCCAATGCCTTGCGAATGGATAATCACCCGGTGGCTTATGTTAGACAATGGCTTTGCAAGGGAAATAATTGCCGAAGGACTAGATATGGACTGATACAAGTACCGTTAAGAACATCTAAATATAGAGAACAACACTTTCTCTATAATGCAATACCATATTGGAATGATCTTCCATTGGAAATACGTACATTGGCTGTAAAATGTGAAGCCTCAACATGTCAAAATTCCTGTCGCCATTTTAAAAGACAATTGGACATATTGTCACGTGTCAATGTGAACAAGAAAGGATCGATAGTCAATATTAAGGAAATAAATTTATTGAAAATAAATAAGTAAAAAAAGTTGACGCAGTGGAATGTAACGAGTAATTGTCAAAGTTTATCTACAAGAGGCACAAACTCTTACATGACGTAGGAATCACCTCCGACGTTGTCACTAAATGGAACTCTAACAGACTGTTAGAATAACTCTTCGAACAAAAAAAATTATAAATACAGTTCACAGTCCTGAAGCACGGCGAAGCAGACTCTACTTGAGTTAAATAATAAATCAAACGACGCACTGTCTTTCGTTCGTCGCACACTTCGCTGCCAGTCAATTTCTCAGCGAGAAAATTTCACCGACGGGACTGCGTCCATTCTTGAGCTAGGGGTGAATATCAATAAATAAGATGAGTGACAATACTAGAAAGATAACTCAGTTCTAAAATTAACTGGCGTGGGATTTAAGTACAAAAGTCACTATTCGGTTGTCGGTACTGTTAGTTCGGAGAGTAAGACACAGTTCGGGGATTAAAGAAAGTTCACAAATTCACGGTCGGCGAGGTAGGCGCAGAGAGTCGTCTTGTTGAAGAATGCGGCTTACGGAGAAGCCAGCGAAAAGGCGGAGTATTTCTCCTGTTCCTTGTTCATGGTACAGGGCGAAAGAAAACGGAAACACTCCAGCCCAGACGCTGTCAACTCGATCGGCTCCAGCCGTCTCAGGAAATGCCGCCTCAAAATACGAGAACAGTTCAGTTCGAACGTGACAGTAGAAGAAAGTCAAATGCCCAAACATTAGTACACATACCTGACGAGGGAATGGACTCGACGGCTCGTCGTCGTCGTTGTTTTCGCTCCGGCGTTCTCGGGCGTCGTTCGCACACGATAATATTGGCCGCTCGCCTCCTTGCTCGACGCTGTCGTAGGCCGAGGGCTCCAGTAAACGATACAGACACGTGGCAAGGATGGGGGGAGCGAGGGGGGCAACATCTTAGAGAGATGGCCCTGGTTAACAGGTCTGATTTGCTCTACCCTTAGATTAATCTTGAGGGTCCAGATGACCCAGTAGGGCTGAAGAGTTGATTACATCAACCTAGGGCCTGCTGATAATGGAGATGGCTAACAGGACCGCCCAGTTATTGGTGATCACTATGATTAGTGCTAGTGCGTTATCTGATACCGGCTCGGACGTCACCCGGGTTACCAAGGTCCGCGCTCGTGGGTTAGACAGAGGCTCACGTTCGAAAAATATACCACAATCTCCCAGGGCCACTGGTGGCGAAAGCAGCACCAACCCCTGTTCGGCTACTGCAATGCCACAACCTGTCCCTAGTGTTTCAAGAGCTTCTTTGCCCTTGACCACTAAGGCAGGCAAGCCACGCCAACGCATGAAATGGACCAATGACATAAACTGTTTTATCATGTGAGCCTACTACGTAGTCACTAAATTGGAAACTGACACTACAGCCTACAGACATCGCTTATATAACATTTTCAAAGAGACATATCCTCACATCACAGTCACTGAACAACGCATTGCAGATCAGCGTCGCACAATTGTTATGAACAATTTAATACCGTTACCTACGCTACAGAAAATAAAGCAAGAAGTTGCACAGCAGCTACAAGAACACGAGACATCTACACAAACCGACACTCAACACACAGAATCAAACACTAACATTGACATCACTAATGAACTTGTAGAACACACACTCAAGAATGAACTTCATCATGATATTCATCCACAACACAATATGAATACCAAACTTATTGAAACATTAAATGACACCCTACAAAGATACCTTACAGTTTACACGGGAACAGATCCCACACAAAGACCAGGTATACCTAAAATAAACATAAACAGCAAAACAGGGGAAATTTTATCTTACATGAACACATATATCTTACCACAATACATTGAAGAAAATCTATCTTTAGAATACATACACCTACTTATTTACGCTGGGGCTCTTACAGTTATATCCACACTGGGTAGGAAACCAATCCATAAGAACACACAAAAAATTATACACCCAACAGAAACCTAAATGGCAAAAGCGGATTGAGTCTGAGATTGACGAAATCCGCAAGCAGTTAGGTAGACTTACACAGTACACTAAAAACAACACTTCATCAAAGCAGAACAAACGTCTCAGACAGTTATTTAAGAAGATTAAAACACACACCAGACATGAGCAGCACAATCAACACATTGCAGAATATATGGACACATTAAAACAAAAGTTAGCTGCAAAAACACAACGCCTGAAGAGATACAAAACATGCACTCAGCGCAAACAGCAGAACAAATTATTCGCAAACAATGAGAAGACATTCTATAAGCAGTTAAACAAAGATTATACACAGACACAAAACACTGGTCTGCCAACACAAACAGCACTCCAACATTATTGGTCGTCTCTTTGGTCTGTCTCGGTTGAACATAATAGGGAAGCTAGCTGGATCAAAGAAGAGGAGCAATTAGCTTCCACACTATCAAACACGCCTTATACTGACATAACAGCAGATGAACTCTCACAAGTCATTACACGTACTCACAATTGGAAGGCTCCAGGTGTAGATTCAGAACTTCTGGTATAAGCGCTTCACCTGTTTGCATCTGGCCCTTGCAAAACAGATCTCCAACACTTTGCAAACACCACAGACATTGCCACATTTCCTCACACAAGGACTAACATACATGGTACCAAAGTCACATAACACTACAGATCCCACACAATATAGACCTATCACATGCCTGCCTACACTTTACAAAATAACAACTGCCTGTATCGCAAACAAAATTTATACACATAGATACAAACAACATTCTCACTGAGCAACAAAAAGGATTCCGTAGAAATCACATGGGTTGTAAGGAGCAACTCCTGATAAACAGTGTGGTCCTACGGCAAACTCACAATAAACATCGACACCTCCATGCAGCCTACATTGATTACAAAAAGGCCTTTGATAGTGTCCCACACTCATGGCTTTTATATACACTACGATTATATAAAATAAACCCTACACTTATCACATTTTTAGAAAGGACAATGCTGCATTGGAGAACTACACTACACCTCACACTCAACAGTGAAACCATCACGACTGAAAAAATACAGATAAACCGGGGCATCTTCCAGGGTGACTCACTGA
>JAHWFO010038146.1:110003-134188 GCA_023313115.1 Rhysida immarginata | reverse complement strand
AGGCTCGCATGCCTCCGGGCCAAAGACCACACACCAGAGTGTAAAAATGCATGTGACGGCGACTTAACTCCGGGAAGGATTTTCTAACCAATGCGGCCGCATAGCCTACTGAAAAAGTAACACTCTCCAAGATGAAACCCTGGTCGGCGACCGTAACACTCGGCAGATGGGGCAGCACGTCGAACGCCGTCGTCGGGCACTTTTCATGTCGCGGAGTCTCGCATTTTGCCTCGTAAGCAATCTCCGCCAACGGAGCTTCTCCGCACGGCAGGGTATTGCACAATGAGGCACTCGCCGCCTCCGTAGGCGTCTCCGTTGCGGTGACTTGAGGACAAGCCTTCTCCTCCGGCGAAACGAAGACTAAGCAGTCTCGATGCCCTCCGTCGTTCGTGGCCAGGAGCTTCTTTTTCCTCGATCGTTCGTCGGTGGACGCCAAACTCCTTCCCCTTCTCCGACCCCGCTCTCGCCTCGAGACCGCAGTTGAAAACCTCGCTCCTCCCTCATTGGTTGCTGCGTCGTGATGCTGACGATGACGCTGTCGACGTCGATTTCGCTTTCGCTCCGAATTATAAAATATTCTAGAGCGAAAACGATCGACTATGCCATCGGAATCATTAAAATTCCGTGACAAGGATATAGGGAATATTAATGCAGAACGAGGACGACCAAGGGCACAAGGCGACGAGGATACAACAACACTAGTTCTGGCTGCAGTTGCTGCAAATCCCCACACAAGCAGCAGAGTAATTGCTGCAGATGTTGGGTGCCATCAGAGAACTGTTCTCAACATTCTACACGCACATCATTTTCACCCATACCATATTCATTGTCACCAGGAGTTACTGTCATTGGATTATGTTGCTAGGGCCGCCTTCTGCAACTGGTTACTTACCTGCCTGGATGACAATCCAAACTTCATTCATGAGGTGTTGTGGACAGATGAAGCCCAGTTCACCAGGGATGGAGTTACCAACAGGCACAATCATCATCATTGGGCAGACGAAAACCCACGATGTCTGCGAGAAGCAACTCATCAAGTGAACTGGAGAATCAATGTGTGTTGTGGACTGTACAATGACACTGTGGTTGGATCGTATTTTTACAATGGAACACTGACTGCAGAACGCTACCGGGCTGAAATTCTCAACGTGGTAGTCACAGACTTCATTGACAATTTGCCATTGGCCTCGTATCAGCGCACGTGGTTTCAGCATGATGGAGCTCCTCCACATTACGGGTTGGTCGTTCGCGAGCGTCTAAGTGAGATTTTGGACAACAATGGATTGGCCGAGGAGGACCAGTTCGTTGGCCACCCCGCTCTTCTGATTTTACACCACTTGACTTTTTCTTGTGGGGATACCTGAAGGACAAGGTTTATGCTACGCAGCCCGCCTCACTGGAGGATCTGGTTCAACGAATCCAGGAAGCGTGCCGAGGAGTGATATCATCCATGATTGCCGATGTTTTGGCGTCAGTTAGGTTCCGTGCCCAATTGTGTTATGGTGCCCACGGTCGTCACATCGAGCATTTTGTTGATTAACTTTTTTTTTAAACTGTTTGAAGTAACTTGTTTGTGCAGTGTGACTGTTTGTAAGCTACAAACAGTTCACCACGTGATTGTGGGTGATTGGTTGGTCTGAATTGGATGATTTTTTTTGTTTTGTTTGTTTTTTTATGCTGAACAAGTTTGCAATTGGGTTTTTTTCTCTATTCCTTACGGTTTTTGAGATAAATTTTGAATGTGTCCTAATTTGCATATTTGGGAGGATGAAAAGTGCACCATGGGATAGGCCACCCACAACTTCCTATTCATTGGATTCATCAAAATTGACATATCTGTTTCGGTTCAAAAAATAAAAGGGGGGTTCAGACTTTTGTATTCACCCTGTATAAAGATA
Organism: Rhysida immarginata; assembly: GCA_023313115.1. Lineage (NCBI taxonomy): Eukaryota > Metazoa > Arthropoda > Chilopoda > Scolopendromorpha > Scolopendridae > Rhysida > Rhysida immarginata. The sequence goes on along the minus strand of JAHWFO010038146.1, from coordinate 132,290 downwards.
AACACCATTTTAGACAAAAAATTATAGCCAATGGAGGCCGCCGTTGCCGCCATTCAACCCTAATGCGCAAAGAACACGTGTATGTTGTGACATCGAGTATGGTCTGCGCAAAACAAAGCCAACTAGAGAAGAACGCTTTAACATTTTAGAAAATCAAAAAAGGATATGAGTATTGAATTATTTCTCTTTATTATAAAAATACTTCATAGACAGATTAAGAGAGTTAAAGAACTCTGTTTACAACCTTATCAGCATCCCTCGTCAACATGTGTGGAATCATCTCCTTAATGTGGTTGTTTATATTGACAGTAAAAAGTTTTAACAGCAAGGATTGCCCTCTCACACAATCAGTTGATATCTTATCATTTTGTAATATATTTAGATAAACATTATCTATAACTTCTCTAATGTAAGTTACTACATTACAAAAATCATCCATACTTATACTTACTAATATTAAAAATGTGAAAGTGTGTTTGTTTGTTTGTTTGTTGGTCCTTCTTTCACGTCGATACGCAGCGACATATTGATGTGGTTTTCTGTATGGAAATAGTCGGAGGGCTCGACAGTGATATAGGCTACTTTTTATCGCGGGAAAATATCTCTTTCCAACAGGAAAACACCGCTTTTCTAAGTCCTTTTAAAATTTATGTGCTTTGCTTTGTAATTCCCCTGCTTATCAAAACACGCATTTCACCAACACTATGCGCGGACCAACGATTGATATCTCATGACCAACAATACAAGGCAACATTGTGCTTTATAAATAAGGTTCAATTTGTAACAATGCATAGAATTCTTGTTGTTCGGGCTTACATAGAATCTACAGATGGCGCTATAGGGAAACGACAACCACGTGACCGTTACCATTGCAACATAAAGCGCGGCCAATTTGAAAGTCGACTGAGGACCAACAAACTCCTCTCTGCATTCATCGTATGTCTTCTTGCGATTTTTCCACGTAGGAAATTTAAAAAAAAGCATTATTTTCATGGAGAATCAAGTTAGTGAATATTTTAATAGTTTAACGGGAAACAGTAAGGTGCATTACCGTGAAAAAATCGAAGTTATTGGAGGATTAGATCCGTTTTGCATTGGAGAATGGACGGGAGAGAGACCTTCGATTACGTATTCCGATTTCATAAATTATCTCGTTTTCAAACAGAGTTTCTTGACATTAAATGATTTCAAAGCTTACAAAAGTTTAGAGGCATATAATCAGTTCGTTTCTGGATGGGTGAGATGTCTGAACTATCATTTAGGTTATGAATTTTGGCAATGTACTTCAATGAGCAAGAGTACATTTCAATCTTTATTGTTATAGATTTTTATATTATAAATTTAGTTTAAAATTTATGATGGATTCATTAAATATTTTAAATATTTTTAAAAAATCGAGGACATCGATGGTTGAATGTCGATGTTTGAGGCATGGCACGGCCCTAATGCAAGTTTCTTGTCAGTTGAGATTTATTTTCGCTATCCCGCAATTATCGAAAGCTGGATAGTTTATCTTGTTGTCATATAAAAACGTTTTTTAAAGCTCACCTACGATAAAATGCCTGGAACAAAGTCTAGCAAATTTGCATTTCTCATCTGTAAAATCGGAGCGTTGGAGTGATGCGAGCCATGCTTACCGTTGCAGTTTCTGTAATCTGTCTGAATGACGCCGATTTACACATAGAAATTAGTAGAAGGACACATTTTCCTTTCCTCCTTTATTAGTACAGTCAAAAACTGCACAGAAATTAACCATTATAAAGCTCTAAATACAGCTCGAAAATAAAGTTCAACAGCAAACGCTTCTTTGTTATTACGATTTGGTCCTCATCCTACCCAGACGCCTTTGCGCGCGCACTCAGTGCAAGCTGGGAGTGACGAAAGATGTCGTTTCCCTATTGTATTGTTAAAACGCGCTAAAGTTGCGTTAATTCTTACTGGACTTAAGCGTGACCACCGAGAGAGAAGGCCTCCGCAATGAAACTGAATACATTGTTACATCTTCATAGATAGTGCAAGTTCAGGGCTTATTATTGGTAGAAATACGAATAACAATGCACTATCTATGTGATGCAACAATATGTTCAGTTTCATTGCGGAGGCCTTCTTTCTCGGTGGTCACGACTTAAGACTGCATTATCCACACTATAGTGCAATGCCTCGCAAACGTAAATCAAATCTTTCAAGAGTATATTCTGAAGCACAAGCGAAACGATTAGCTAGATCATTACAGTCTTTGGAAGATGTTGAACTGAAAAGGCAAGAAGAAGCAGAGCGTCAGGCCGCTTTGAGAGCCGCTGAATCCCCGATCCAGACTCAACAAAGGCGATTCGAACAGGCGGAGCGTCAGGCCGCTTTGAGAGCCAACGAGACACCTATTCAAACGCAGCAAAGACGACTTGAACAGGCAGAGCGTCAAAATAATTTAAGAGCTTCCGAGACGGCTGAAGAAACGCAGCACCGTTTAAACGAACAGGCTGAGCGTCAAGCGCGCTTAAGGGCCTCCCATACATCTGTTCAGAGTCAACTTCGGCTGGAAGAAACAAGCAGAACGACAGGCTGATGCTTTAAGGGCATCTGAAACACCAGAATAGTCACAGGCGCGTAGAGATGAAAATGCATAACTCCAAGCGGAACGTCGGCGAAATTTTCAAAAAAACACCTGGTCTGTATATTATGAGGAGGCATTTAATTACGATCCCTTCATTGGTTACAAGAATCACAGATCAGTTCTTATCGGACTAATGGACAAGGTGTGTCGCTTTTGCAGTGCTTTAAAATGGAAAGATGAGACCGCAGGCATGTGTTGTTCCAATGGCAAAGTTTCCCTTCCTTTACTCGGTGAGCCAGAAAAGCCTTTAAAAACTCTCTTTTTATATGCTGCTGATGAGTCAAAGCGCTTTTTAAATACGATCCGGAAATACAACTCATGCTTCCAAATGACATCTCTTGGAGTGGACCGAGAGGTAATAATGCCAAACATTTACTGTACAAGGGCAAGTTTATCATAGAATAGGTTAGCTTTTTCCAGCTGATAATTAACAGAATACATTTTTGCAGGTCTATTTTATGGGTGACAAAGAAGTTGAAGTAAACCGTCGCTGGCAATTTATCTAGGGAGTTGAAAGAGATACGGTGATAAAAATTCAAAGAATGTTGCATGAACAAAACATGTTAATCAATACATTTAAAACAGCTTTAGAGAACCTGCCTCAAGAGAAATTATAAGGTAGTAATCCATGCAGATCGGACTCCGCGGAGAGAGCACGAAAGGCCTTACAATGTACCATTAATTAATGAAATTGCTGCCGTAGTTGGCGGCGATCAGTTCTCCTCAAGAGATATTGTCTTGCAAGCACATGATAATACCTTGCAACGGGTAGCCGATACTCATAAGTTTTATATTGGCCTGCAATATCCATTGATTTACAGCAAGGGACAAGAGAGATATCATTTTGGAATTCCACTGATTAACCCTGTTACAAAACGGCCTGTTCCGAACAAAAAAAGTTTCCTGTATGGATTTTTATGCGTATCATATCATGTTGCGAGAAAATGATTTTAATCTGTTACCGCGGTGCAGACAACTCTTTCATCAATTCCTGGTTGACATGTATGTAAATGTAGAAAGCGAACGTCTTCGTTACATTTCTTTAAATCAAAAAAAGCTGGGTGTTGACAATTACATACATCTGCAGCAGTACTGGGCAAAATTCAATCAAACTAACGATTAATAAGTATGATTAAAAATCATCAGTCGTTAAGCGTGATTAAAAGTTGTTTTTTGTAAATCGTCTGGAGTTAGTCGCGATTATCGAGGTTGGGCAATATACAATCAAAGTAACGATTGATGATTATGATTAATAATATTCAATTGTTAATCATGATTAAACGTTTCTTTTTTATACCACTAGGAGTTCGTTACGATTTAACGATTAAGTTATAATTTAATCGAAGGCAAGACTAATCGCTAGAAATTGCATAATATTAGCATGGATGTTAGATGCTTGGAATATTATCTCATTATTTTTATTATGTTTTGTATCATTTTAGTTTTATTAAGAAATTACAAATTAACTTTTCTCAAGTGCATCAGAAAAACAAGAACATTTTATTGTACAGGGTGATTATAAAGTCACTATACATTTTGGTTTTATTGCAGCAATTGCAGTATGCATCAATCAGATATACCAGGATACATTCTTAGTAAATTTCAATGTGTCTCCCTTGCACATCCCGGCACAGCTCCCAGCGTTCCACCGTAGCCCTAGAAAACATTGCGTAACATTGCGGTGTAATGTCCTCCACCGCGGCTGTAATCCGTTTGTCACATGTATATATTCTAAGTGAGCTGAGTATGGCACAGTGGAAGACTAAAGCATGTAACAGTGGACGGAGTTATGATTAGAATGAATATTTATTATGAATAAAGCAAATAAACTTAAATGAAAACTAATTGATTGACCCAAATTTAACAATAGCAATCTCTTAGCTAAAGTAATATAAAGGCATGGAATAAGACAATATCCAAATACACCTGTTGAAAATATCAAAAAATATTCCCGTTATCAATTCATTATTATAATCACACAATTCGTGAAAATGCATTCAATAAAGGAATAAAGATAATAAAAAGGTATAATAATTCAATACAATGCGGTAAACTACCACGTTGATGTATAATAATTATTGAAGCATGAATCAAATGAATAAACAAACACATCCGTGGCTAATCCTACATTAATCAATAAAAATGTATGATAATTCATTACAGTACAGTAAACTACAAAGTTGATATGTGATAATTATGTAAGCCAGAATCAAACACTTAATGCAAGCACATCAATAACTACTCATACATTAACTCATATACATGTATGATAATTCAATACAATATAGTAAACTACAACGTTGATGTGTGATGATTATGTATACCAGAATCAAACAATTAATGCAAGCACATCAATATCTGCTCATACATTAACCCATAAACATGTATGATAAATCAAGACAATACAGTAAATTATTATGGTGATGGGTAAATAAATTAATAAAGCAAACACATCAATTGCTACTCATAAACATGTATGATAATCCAATACAATACAGCAAATTACAAGGATGATGTGTAATAATTATTGAAGTAAGGATCAAATAATTAAAGCAAACACATCTATAGTTGCCCATACATTAAACAATAAAAATGTATGATAAGTAACACTTTCCAAATTTCAAAATTACAAAACGCGACTTGCTCTCAATATTCAATGGAATGAGTCCTTGAATTATGAAGTGAAGTTCCGGGACCAGTTATATCGAAAATAGAACCAAATATAAGAAAACAAAATCACAATTAGATTTCTTTCAGTACGGGTAAGTCTTTAATGCTAATTTTTATAGCTATTCAGTTCTTGACCTTAAATAACGAGAATAGGTAAGCACACTAATTAATGGAAACACCCAATACATACGTAACTCTTAACTAAGCCTTGCTTGACATAAAAACATGAATATTTTCTTAACCTTCACACACACAAACACTAGGTAAGAAAGACGGAGAGATAAGAAGTTACACCTGTTTCCAATGGCACTTATACATATATTATTGTGAAGCCCAGCTCGTGGCGTAAATAAGCAGCCATGCTGAAAGGCCACAAGCCGCGTACGAGCGTATCATATCGGAGTTCTCGATACGATAGTTCCATGAAAGCGGCCTTGAATAAATTGGCATTACTGCCGACAATTAAAAAGGCACTTACGAGAGAGTATGTGCAGTCCACGACGGTTCTACGGAACACTTTTGGAGACTCGGGCACATAAGGCTGTGAAGGCGAATCGTCGGCTCCGCTTTCCTGCTGCCACATAGACGAAATCCCCGCCTTCCTGGCTTCGCTGCACAGCGTAGTTTCTTTTAACTGCGCATTTAGCAACTTCGAAGCGCTCGCTGTTGAAGCAGGCGAATCCTCTTCATTTCCAGCCAGCTTTTCAATCGTGAAAAGCTCTCTGCTTCCATTATGAGCCTACCCATACCGATCCCCTGCTGACGAACCTCTCTCGTCCGGTCTCGCAACCGTCTTTTTCTTTTTTCTCCTCGTTCTCTCCAACTCCGCGCTCGAACCCGATGCTTCGCGCTGATTGGTCCGTGGGTGTTGATCGTTTTGGTGACGACAATGACGCTGCCCCGCCTTCCTCTCGGAATGATAGTAAATTCGAGAGCGAAAGCGGGCGGTTACGTCATCGGAATTCACGTTGGATTTTGAATTCCGTGACACCGTTGTTTCAGCTGTGCAATGGTGCGTAATCCTGACCTGGTACACCTTGGACTTGATAAAACCCCACGCAAAGAAATCCATGGGGGTCAAATCTGAGTACTGTGGAGCCCACAGTCTTGGCGAGCCCTGACCAATCCATCTGCCTGGGAATGCACGATTCAGTTAGTCCCGAACGATGTTGACCAAATGGGATAGTACCCCATCCTGTTGGAACACAACGGTATTCTAAATCCTTCATCTCGCAATTGTGGCTCCAGGAATTGCTCCAACAGGTCGATGTACACGGTACCATTGATAGTTCCCTCGGCAACCCTGAAGGACCCATAGACCTTTGACTGTGTAACTCCCATCCACACTTTCACTTTGGGTGTGTTTGGGTGTGCAAATAAATGAAATTCGTTAATGATTTCACCAAAATGTATAGTGACTTTATAATCACCCTGTAATAAAAGTAATAAAATAAATTATAAAGCCGCCTGCCAGGATGGCGAAGTAGGTAACATGCCAGCTTCTGGATCGCTGGGCTATGGGTTCGATCCCCTACTTAGGGCATGGGTATTTATTTGTCCTACTCTCAATTAAGTTTTCTCAAGTACACGTTGTCATTGCATACTGCCTCTATTAGCTTTTAATTTCTCACCTGACTGTGACTCCTTAAGTTTAAGGTTAATGCTCTAGTGTAATAAAGAATAACACAAATGCAATTGATAAAATAAGAATACATTACGAATTTCGTATATGTAAAGTCAAAGTAAATAAATCCAGCAGAGCACTTCAATTTCAAGTATTATCGGACAGTAAAGAGACACGGAGTTTGACAGAGGTCGGATTGCGGGACTTCGAGAGGCTGCGGGTCGGTCGTAATGCTTCTGTGGTGGCTCAGATGTTGTCAGCAGTGGTTTACGGAAGGAACGCATTCACATAGACCTGGTTCTGGACGCCCCACGCACTACTGACCGTCGAATCGTACGAGAAGCTTTGAGCAACCGTCGGCATCCACAGCAGAGATAGGGCCAGTGTGGCACCAGCATTGTCAAGACGGACCATTGGTAACCGTTTGCTAGTTGCAGGACTGCGGGCACGGATCCCTCTAGCCAGACTCCCACTTCTGCAAGAACACCGTGCTGTGCAATTGCAGTGTTGCCACGAAAGACCCGACTGGAGAGCCGAATGGAGGTCTGTGGTCTTTAGTGATGAGAGCAGATTATGCCTGTACAGCAGTGATGGACGTGTTCGTGTGCGGCAAAGAGCAACAGAGCGCCATCGTCCACAGTACATCCGTCTACGGCACACAGGTCCACCCCCTGGCGTAATGGTGTGGGGTGCGATTAATTACAACTCGCGATCATCCTTGGTGTTTGCGGATGGTATATTGAAAAGCATTCGGTACGTCCAGCAAATTGTGGAACCTGTTCTTCTGCCCTTATTGCAACAGGAGGGTAACATGTATTTTCCAGCAGGATAACGCCCGCCCACACACTGCCCGTGTTAGCTTGCAAGCCTTACAGCATGTGCCACTACTTCCCTGGCCAGCACGATCTCCAGATTTGTTTTTAATTGAGAATGTGTGGGACATGATGGGACGTAACGTTCATCGTCGCTGCAACAATTCCACAATTGTGCCAGCATGTTCAGAAGGCTTGGAACAACCTTCCCCAAGACAACATCCAGCATCTCTATGACCGTATGCATGCAAAAGTCAAGGCCTGCATTCAAGCTCGCGGCGGTTATACGATCTACTAATGTTGTCTGCTGGTCTACTGAGGCATGGGAGCCACCCTGTACAATGTTTTTCTGGACGTATTGTCTTGCAATTTCAATCATTTCTTGTACGCCATCATGTGTGCAATATTTCAAATAAATCGACCCATTCCTTCTAAGTGTTGCATTTTAATTAGCCAGCATAAAATATATGAGGTGCTACCCAAAATTACCCTAAATGTACCTCTATAAAATACGGAACTTACCCGTTCTTTTAATTTCCACCGTCACCTTCAGTGTAGTCTCCTTGGGCATCTTAACATTAATTCCAGCGATGTTCCCACTTCTGGAAGCACTCCTGGAAGTTCCCAGGTTGGAGCATGTTTAACTCCAGCTGCGATTCCGCTTAGATCACTTCAGTGGAGTCAAATCGCCCCCCTTTTAACCGCAATTTTAATTTTCGGAAGCGGTAGAAATCGCAGAGTGCCAGGGGATAGCGGTAATGTTGTTTTTCTTGAGGAAGTCCCTCATAGCGAGCGATTTGTGAGCCGGAGCATTGTCGTGATGGAACAGCCAGTCTTTCTTCTTCCACATCTCTGGCCTTTTGCACCTCACGTTTTCCCTCATTCGTCTCAAAACGTCCCGTATGACCGTCCAAGGCGATCAGAAAAATCGTGGATGATCTGAGTTCGGTCCTCTCGGATCACGTCACGCACTTTCGTGATCATTTCCAGAGTTGTGTTTGTAGACGGTCGACCAGAATGCTTGTCGTCTTCTACAGACTCCCGACCATCTTTGAAACTCTTAAACCACTTAAAATGTTTGGGTTTGGCCTAAAGCTTATTCCCTTCAACAGTCTGTGGGTTTCAACCGCAGTTTTCTTCAGCTTTAATATCAAGCATCGCAACACGACAACACAAAGAGTGACAAAAATAGCTCAAACTCAAAATCACGTGGACGTAGGATGACACTGCTTGACACAACTACAGCTGAGTCGTACCCCTAACACCATCTGTCGGCAAAACTTCTTACCTCTTACGGTTCGGTCAGAATAAAACAATTTCGGGAAATTTTGGGTAGCACCTCGTAGATATAAAGATCATTATTTTCTATGTTTTTGAGAGACTTTTCTCCAGTTTTATATTTTTTTCATCATTATGGTATTATACTGCTTGTGTTAAATTTCAAGTTTATAACTTCCAAGTTGCATTTTAAAACAGGACGAACATATAAACGTTATCTTTTATATGTATAAATTCTTATTTCAATTTTATTCCACTCGCTTCGAAGTAGTAGATGGTTTAATTTTTTTTTTCTTTTTATTCAGTTTCTTTAATTTTTAAATTTTCAAGTGTTTTTAGTATAATGTCAGTTTTTTTCATTCGGTTATCCTTTTTGTGTTATTTCCCTTCGAGCGGAAGATTTCTTTGCGCATCGTGAAGCTAGCAATTTCTATTCGTCTTTTCTTGTCTTCCACCTTCGGTGCAAGACGAAAGCGTAAGGATCATATGAGGCTTAAGGTCTTGGAGATAATTTTCTATCTGCTCTAGATCTGTTGTGGAAATGGCGTAAACAACGTTATCCGAGTTGAATTCCTTGTCTAAACCTCGGCTGTATTTTAAAAAATTTGTTGGATGATATTTATTTTCTGTTTGTTAACTTCAAAAAACTGAAATAAATTAAATTTTCAATAAAAACTTTTCTAATATGTTTCGCTTTAATTTGCTTTATTTGTTTTCAACTTTAAATGTAAAATAATTTTAAAACCTTTTACTTGTTGGTTAAGATAATCTACATCTCCTTTTACATAAGTAAATAATTTGGAATTTATGAATAGATTAATTATCATTAGGAGATTTCATTTCTCATAAATCCTTTTATCTCTTTTTTTTTTTACTCCTCGTTTACCTTTTTGGTGTCGAGGATGTTAAATAACATTGGATTTATTTGAAATTTAACCTAGTAGGGGATCAGCCAACTGAAGTTCTGTTCGGAAAGGACAACACAAGATGGTCTTCGAATGGTTATTAATTCTTTTATCATATTTCTTAAATTGAAGCTGGAATGGTTAATAACCTTCAAAACTAAATATTTCGATAAACAGGGTGTCTATAATTAAGTTTACCTTTCAAAAAGCTCTAAAGGAGCCAATATTGATCAGAACTGAAAATTAGCATGAGATTATGGAGATAGGATGGAATGCTTGGTTCCTTCTTACCTCCATGATTGAAACTAGTGTTGAAACTATGAAAATTTATTTTTTTCGACAAATGTCTAACTAATTTTTCATATTCGTCAGTAGGTGGCTAATTGTCGCTTATTAGATTCAGGAAATATACGAACATCAAATTTTAGCAATTTCGATCAATACATTTGTCGATTACGCTGAAACATTTTTCTTAAATCGAATGCAGTCAGTAAAATTCTGAATTTTCGCTAAGGCCAACTGTTTTTCTGATAAAACATTTTCACAGGAAGTGCACGACCTTTTGGTAGTATTAACATTACACTTTAATTATTTATTGAAATAAGGACTAGAAATAAAAATGCTATAAATTAATTTATACGGACAGATGCGTTTCTAGCTGTGGCCATCTACAATTTGAAAGCAGTAAAATTGTAAAAAATAGATGTTTAATCTTTAAATTACACTTTAAATCTCTGCCTAACTAACTCATTCAATAAATGTGTGCTGTTGTGACGCGACTTCTTGTCAGATGCAAATTTTAGACATCTAATTTTTTAGGGTTTTAGCATGGTCTTTCTATCCCCTGGTCTGTGCACGGCTATTGTTCTCTAGGTTAAAGTTTGGTCCGTAGACAATATTGTCCGCCAGATGGCGATAGCTGCGACTCTTCAGTAGGCTCTTAAGTAATTCTCCTTTACATAACGTGTGAGGATTGAAATTAAACGAAATAAATTAAAATAATATACGTTTGATGAGTTCACAAATTTTAGTAAATATGTAAATAATGATTGATAATTTGAAATGTTGTCTAGTTATTAGAAGAAAGGCTGATTTTCATTTGCAGATCTTCAATTCATATAATAACTTGTCAACATCTCACATTTCTTCTTCTTCTTTTCAGCCTAAACGAATTTAATCGTGTGACCGATAACTGGATAAAGAAAGTATGTTTTTATTAATAACGGAAAAATACAAATGTCCATCCCCTAGGCAGGACCAATGACCTAGAAAAAACAACTGGACTGCGCTTGGCGCGGTTTGGAGTGAAGCCATCGGAAGTGTGCAATCCGCCATGTTGGGAGGGCAGAAGTAGAATATAAGGAATGCGGAGTAAGTAAAGTTTTGACTTCTTTTTCTTATAAAATCGGGGAGTTTTAACACTTTAATTACTGATAAGATTATTAGGTTTATTTCCTTTTTTATGTAGTTAAATAGAAGAATACTTCAGGTATTTAAAAGCTTTGAAAATTGTGTAAAAATTACTACAGTGACAGTAAGTGACTGCAATGTTGGAATGTTAATATTCACAAATTTATTGATGAGCAAATAAAACACTTGTAGCAATCACAGGAGCTATGCGGATGGATACAGCTGGCAGAGACTCATTGTCATCGTGGAGGAAACAACAGGAGTGATACAGTGAAGCGCGCGAGGATTTGTATTATTTAACATGTTCGCCGCTCGCTCATCCATACGAACTGAATTCCTATACTATTGTTATTATTTAATGTAGCTAGTAAATTGTTAGATAGTAGTAAATAAAACATGTTGCTATGAACATCATGTCTCCTTTATTATCTCACCCGAGATACATGACAAGAGATAACAACACAGTTCTGGTTACATGTGATCTGATTTTGATTTCTGTTTCTTTATCAGAGAGTTTATTACACAAATGATTCATTCTTATATTACTGTAACTCTTAGAAATTAATTTTATCAGTCTAAAAACATGATTATTAGTGGGGGAAGAATCGTAAAGATGCTCATCCAGACTACTGATAAATGACTTTTGGGTAAATTCGTGAAAAACACGAGAAGAAATAATTTCTGCAACACTTCTTGCTTGTGGAAGCCTGTTGTTGTTTGCTGCCATCATCCTTCGAAAGCATCTTTCCGTGGCTTCATAAACATCAATCACATCTTGGCTTGGATATTTTAGACCACTACGGGTTTTTCTAAAAATTCAGTTTGGTCCGAAACATCCAAGCCAGGATCTGATGGATGTTTGCGAAGCCACGGAAAGATGCTTTCGAAGGATGATAGCAGCAAACAACCACAGACTTCCATAAGCAAGAAGTGTTGCATAAATTATTTCTTCTTGTGTTTTTCACGAAGTTACCCAAAAGCCATTTATCAGTAGTCTGGATGAGCATCTTTACGATCCTTCCCCCACTAATAATCATGTTTTTAGACTGATAAAATTAATTTCTAAGAGTTACAGTAATATAAGAATGAATCATTTGTGTAATAAACTCTCTGATAAAGAAACAGAAACCAAAATCAGATCACATGTAACCAGAACTGTTTTATTTGCCCATCAATAAATTTGTGAATATTAACATTCCAACAGTGCAATCACTTACTGTCACTGGCTAAGGTCAAAAACTCTCACCGGTGAGAAGAGTTAGCGCTTGGTCGGTCAGAAATCCCAGTGAGAAATTTGTGACGTCATTTTAACGCGGTCAGAAACGCCATTTAGTGCTGCTATGCCTAACCGGTTAGTCTCACCGTCCTCACCGAAAAAAAGACGGTTAGCCCAGTGAGAAATTACGTCATCATTCTCTCACCGGTGAGGGTTTTTGACCTTAGCCGCTGTAGTAATTTTTACACAATTTTCAAAGCTTTTAAATACCTGGAGTATTCTTCTATTTAACTACATAAAAAGGAAATAAACCTAATAATCATATCAGTAATTAAAATGTTGAAACTCCCGGATTTTATAAGGAGAAGAAGCCAAAAACTTACTTACTCCACATTGCTTATATTCTACTTCTGCCCTCCCAACATGGCGGCGCTGCGACTTCGGTGGCCTCACCTCTATACTTCATCCAACAAGAGAAAAACAGGGTTCTGATATCGACTGCTCACTCATCCGCAATGCTTTGTGGGATCTCTCCTTCAGCGGCTACACAAGTCAATTTGTAATGGCGACGCCCGTGCAACAACTCTTCAGACAAACAAGAAAAAACTATTCACAGCCAGGCTAGGGAGATTTGTGTGGAGCGTATTTTGCTACTTTAAAGGAAAATAGTGTTTTAAAAGCACATCTGCTTTGATAGAAGAAACTTCCAAGGCAACGCAAGTTTCTTTTTCTTGCGTTCGAACAATTGTTCAAGAAGGAAACGAAGCATCTTCATGCGAAGCTACTACCCACTCTCTTCGCTTTTCGACTCTGGAAAGAAAAGGCCCAGGGAATCTCGAACAACGATATATATAAAATTGAGTTAAAAGACAATTTTATGAAGTGTACAATATTTTTAATTATAATTAAAGCAAAGCAACTGAATAATATTAAAGCTTCTGCTGTAATATTATAGAGCGCTTCTTCAATGAGACATGAGACAGAAGTGATTAAGTGCATGAGGCCCCCTTTCTCTGATTGGCTAATCTGAAACTTCCTGTGACATACCCCGTTTTTCTCTTGTTGGATGAACTATAGTAAGGAGCCAACGCACTTTCGGCAACTCTACAGACTTGGGCTCTGTGGGCGTGGCTTCACCTATGACGTGTCATTTGCACAGGCTACGTAGTAGAAATAGCTTAAGTAACTCCGACGTTCAAAACGGTTGCCTAATAACTAAAATAAGAGGAAAATAGGAAAATAAGAGCTTTCAGAGAATCTTCGTCGGAAAAACACTGATATGTTTCTAAAATAAATACAAAAATACGATCTGATATTTTATCTCAATTTATCCTAATATATTTTGGTTCTAATTTTGGTCCAAGTTAACATTATTGATAGGAGATGGCGCAACCAGAAAATGGCAGCTGAAGATAAATTTAATACAAGATTAATTGAAGAGTCAGGTTTATTAGGTTTTATTGGTTTTAAATTATCATTATTTCGAAAAATAAAGTCTTCTGAAACAGAAAAGAAAAAACAGCCCAGCAAGTGGGATCAAGAAGGTTCGGGCATTTGAGTTGAGTGTCATGATTCCACTACGTTTGTTCCGCTTACTATTGAACAAAATTGGACAATCGTAGTATTTCTTGAATACTGTGTGCAGATTAACATCGTTTTTAATGTGCTTGATGTTTTTTGTAAGTGATCTTGCGATTTTAACGATTTTAATAAAGATGATTTTTATTTTTTACTACATATGTCATGACAGGAGAATAATTACAGATTAGAATGCATAAAGTAAAATAATTAGAAGAAAATATCTCAATTACTTAAGAAAAAGCATTGGTACTCTTCATTGAGAGGTTGGGTTTTTGGCAGAAGCTTAAAAAAATTTATTTTCTTGGACAAATAAAAGAAAAACGTGAAACTAGTGTATTTTCATACTAATAATTAAAAATAATAAAATATACCATTTAAAATTAAAAAAAAACTAGCAAAAAATGGGGATTAATACAAATTATGTAATCTATTGAGTCGGGAGACCACTAGTTATCTCAAGTTATTTTGCACCAGTGGATGGTACATATACAAATATGAAATATGAAATAACAATTAGAAAACATTATAGAACAAACATAATTACAGAGAGCACAAAATTAGAATGTATTTAAAATTGTAAAAGAAAATGAAAATCCGTGTGAAAATTAACAAAGTAAGTTGGACGAAATGAAGAAACTAATAACAGAATAAGATTATTTAAATGCAACCAAGTATGCAGAATCACAGCCTACATGAGTAAAGAGCTGTGATAGAGTAAAGAAAAAAAATCATTATTAAGTTTTTAATTGTAAATTGTCTTTTTACGTAAGCTTACTTATGTTTGTTATTTTATTTTATTTACTAATTTGTTTTTTTATATTTTCATTTTTACATCTTTGCATTTACTAATTATTTATTCTCGATATTATTTAATATTGAAGAAACATATAAAATAATTTTTGAAAAGAAAAAAAAGTCACCGAAAGGGAAATCGAACCTAGCTACACAGATGATAGTCAAAAACGTTAACTATTTTCCTATCGGGAACCTCGACAAATAAAGTCTTTATTAAATTTATAAGATTTCAAATATTATTTTTACTTAAGTAATCTGCGACCTGTGTCAACGCCACCTAAAAGATGGCGTTTCTCTGTTTCTCTCTAGATGGCGGTGCCTGTGTCATGGCATAGGAGAAGCTCCGCCCAGTGAGCTCAAGTCTGTAGAGTTGCCGAAATTGCGGAGCCAACAGCGCCAAGCGCAGTCCACTTGTTTTTCTAGGTCATTGGGCGGGACTCAACACGCGATCAAGCGACTCAGAAGTCAGCATGCTAGCGACTCTTCGCCACCTAAGCAGTCTACATTTCATATTTCAACCACTTGGTGGATTCTTAAACAGATGCATTTTTTAAAGTTTATTTTGTTTACTTTCCATCATTATAAATTATGTAAAGGAGTATTACCTCAATAAAACTTCAAAAAATAAAATGTAAATAAAAATTAATTGATAATAAATTTAATCAATGCTACAAAATTCTAATAATGTTATTACCATTAAACAAATAATTATTTAAAAAATTTAAAATTTTTATCAATTTAATGTTAATATTTTTATAGTTACTGAATTATACTATTGTTTCTAAAAATTATTAATGTGTTTAAAGAAGAAAAAATAATTTTTTCCATGGTTCCTGTGGGGTAAAACTGCTATTCCTCGGTAAGAGTCGTTTTTAACGCCATCTATAGCGTGTCCTTGACAATAGCCCAACTGAATAGGACCTGTGCACAGACCAGGGGATAGAAAGACCATAGTTTTAGCATCATCTAAAACCCTATTAACGACGATACAGATGTACGTAACATGCATGTCACACGCCATAACTTTTGAAAGGATTGACTTAGAGGCTTAAAATTTTCTACACACGTAGGCACTATACAGAGGACGGAGCGAAAAATATAGCGAATCCTCTAGGGTGGCCCGGGGCCCCTCAGAGGCCACTTGTATGGATTTCATGGTTCCTTTTTTATCTTATGAATAAAGAGCGCAAAAATCCTGAAATTTCGTAAATTTGTAGTGCAGTTCTAAAGAAATAAAACCAATATACAAGAAAAGTGATATAAGCCTCTAGGGCCCCACCGGAGGTCCCGAGGCCCCAAATACAATTGAAGCTATAACATTTGAACGGAACGACCTAGGTACCTGAAGTTTTGTATATTTATAGTGTGGTATTAAAAAAATATATAAGAAATGTAATGTAGGCCTCTGGGGCCTGCCAGAAGACCCCGAGGCCTCAAATACAAATCAGGTTAGAACTTTTGAATGGAAAGGTGGTCTAGAAACTTGAAATTTTGTATATTTTTAGTTTGGTACTAAAAAATAAAGAAGGAAGCTGATATAAGCCTCTAGAACCTCGCTAGAGGCCTCGAGGCACCAAATACATTTGAACGCTTAGGAAACAGAAATTTTGTATAATCATAGTGTGGTACCAAAAAATATTGCAAATATACAAAAAAAGTAATATAAGCCCCAGCAGAGCCCCACAGGCCCCAAACACAAGCAAAGCTACAACTTTTAAACGAAAAGGTCTAGAAATCTGAAATTTTGTTTACTTATAGAAAATTACTTATAAATTTAGCTAATATACACTAAAGACTGGTATAAGGCTCTTGGGTCTCCAGAGGGGCCCTAAGCCCCAGTCACAAATCAAGCTATAACTTTTTAACCGGAAGTCCAGAAATCTGTATTCTTGCATATTTATGGCGTGCATATTTAAAATTTTAGCTCTTACACACTAAAACTTATATAGTCCTGTGGGGCCCTGGCAGGGGCTCTAAACACAAACAGAGCTATAATGTTTGAACGAAAAGGCTTAGAAATCTGAAATTTGTATATTTATAGTAGTTTATTAAAAAATTTAGCTAATATACACGAAAATCTGGTATAAGGCTCTTAGGTCTCCACAGGGGCCCTGAAGCCCAAATCACAAATAACTTCTAACATTTGAATAATAAAAAGGTCTAAGAACTTGAAGTTTTATATTTTCACAGTGCGTTAATTAAAAATTATAGACAATATACAAAAAAACTGGTATAGGCCTCGGGGCCCCTGGCGGCCTCAAATACAATTGAAGCTATACTATTTGAACGGAAAGGCCTACGGTCATGAAATTTTGTTTAATCATAGTGTGGTATTTAAAAATTTAGCTTATCTATATTAAAAATTACATAAGTTTCTTGGCAGGGGCCTTGCGGCCTCAATCTCAAATCAAGCTAGAAATTTAAAACCAGAAGTCCAAACACCTGAAAAGTTTTATACAGGGTGCAAAACGATTTCGTAAAATTCTCTGATTTTTCCCGGTTGATGACGTTATTTTCCCTGACCATAAGCAGCAAAAAAATCTATCTTGATAGAATATTATTAATATTTTTCAAATTTTTCGTTCCTGATTTTGTAAAGTTCTCTGATTTTTTGTAAAATTCCCTGCCTTTTCCAGGTTACAAAAAATTCCCTGACTTTTCCCGGTTTTCTCGGTCGCTAGTCACCCTGTTTATATTTATAATGTGTTGCTTAAAATTTTAGCTATTACACACTAAAATTGATATAGTCCTCTGAGGCCCCGGCAGGGGCCACGAGGCTCCAAATACAAATCAAGCTATAACTTTTGTACGAAAAGGTCTAAGAACCTGAAATTTTTTATTTGTGTCCCTCCACTTATTATAGTCATGAGGCGCTAAAACCCTTTTATCATTGTATAACGATACCTTAACTAATTTTTTAGACATATTTATTGGAAAATACTATTACACAAAACAAATATATGGACATGCCGTTGTTTTCATTTTAAACTTTTATTACGAGTTTTAGCAAAAAGCTACTTATTAGAATGTGTGACGTGCCCCCCTCCCCTCCTACGCTGCTGTGTGTCGATGGGCATGCACAACGTTTAGTGTATGGGGTTTGCCCGTCAGGGGTTCAGGGCCTTGTTTAATGGGATAGACATTGACACGATAGGCGTGGTTAATTAGAAACAACAATTTTTTAATAATTCCCGAAAACATAAATTCAAATATATGGTTACATGTACAGCTACAACAATGCTATATCTGACACTTAGAGGAGCCCGTCTATAGCCTAACGTACGCGCCATACAGTACCATTTATAATCTCAAATGATTCTTATAAGTGCTATATGCTACTAGTTTTTTAAAAAATGCCCTAAAGGACAATGAAAAAAGTTTATAATATGAAACTTGTTTAGTTTGTCTATGCAAAATGTACCCAACCATGGTAAAGGAGAAGACAAGTAAAGTGTTCATGGAAAAAGTGCTCAAGCATGGAAAAGGAGAAGACAAGCAGCACTCTACCGGGCAAAAGTTCGTTCTGTTGATATTATCGACCCCCATTTTAAACCCCTTGAGCCTGTACAATAAAACGTCTTATTATTATTATTTCAATTTCAGTGTTCATAGGACAGTAATTATGCATGCAATGCTATGCAAAACTACGGTAATGCATACAAAATTTTGAGCACAGCTAGGTGTCATTTACTGTACAAGCTGCTAAGAGATAGGCAGAAAGTGAAGGAACACTCTCAGTCAGTTTAGCAGCATACTATATCGAAACAATGTCAGAAAAATGCGTTTAATATGAATACAAACTGTTACATGCTGGATAGTGGGTATACTAGTTTTATTTTGTGAACCAGTACTTTAACTTGAATGATTAGCTACAGTATGCCTTGAACGAAATTTAGCTTACAAAGATAATTTAGACTACAATAAGTATTCCCAGATAACTTTACTGACTGCATTCGATTTAAGAAAATGTTTCAGCGTAATCGACAAATATATTTATCGAAATTGCTAAAATTTGACCTTCGTATTCTTCCTGAATCTAATAAAGCGATAATTAGTCACCTACTGATGAAATCCGGTCCGAGATGTTAAAGGCCTTAAATCAGGATGGTTATACAGTGGCTGACTCGGGTGTGTCAGATTGCTTGGATATCTGGACAGGCCCCTAAGCAATGGCAGACAGGAATTATGATCCCTATCAGAGAGATTGCAACAACTATCGAGGCATCTCTTTGCTCAGCATTCCTGGGAGAGTGTACGCTAAGTGTCTGAAGAAGAGAAATCGGGAAATAGTCGACTCCAAACTGTCGGAGGAGCAATGTGATTTCCGACGGAAACATCTTTGCTCTAAGGCAAATCTTTGAGATGTCCTGGGAGCATGCAAAAGAGGTCTACGCTTGCTTTGTGGAACCTCGAAAAAGCATATGACAGAGTTCCTCGGGAGCAGCTCTGGCAGGTGTTGCAAGAGTATGAAGTGAATAGGCAATTTCTGGTTGCTATCATGAATCTGTACGAAAGCTCTGAGATGTGTGTCCGGATAAATTGCATTAATTCAAGACCGTTCACCATGGATGTTGGACTCCGCCAAGGGTGCGTACTCTTGCCCCTCTTGTTCATTATCTTTATGGAGGGGATAGACAGGATGCTGGTGGAGAGGTTGCTCTTTGCTGACGACCTTGTCCTTCTTGTGTCTTCTCGTACTAACCTTCAGCATGCACTAGACCGGTTTGCATCCAAATGTAAAGAAGCTGGGATGAAAATCAGTGTGGCTAATACTGAGGTTCTGGTCATTTCAAGACAGCCTGCTCAGTGCGTTCTCCATGTCAGGGGAGGCCCATTGAGACAGGTGGAGAAATTCAAGTATCTCGGAATTGCATTCACGAGTGATGGGCGGCAGGAAAAAGTATTGGATGCTCGGATCGGTGCAGCAAACTGTGTCAGACGTGAACTGTGGCGATCCGTGGTAACGAAACGCGAGCTGGGTAACAAAGCCAAGCTCTCCGTCTAAAAATCTATCTTTGTCTCCATTCTCATCTATGGTCATGAGGCTTGGGTAATGACCGAAAGAGTGCGATCGTGGGTACATATAAGATTTCTGAGAGGTGTGGCAAATGTTACCCTACTAGATATAGTGCACAGCAGCACAATAAAGGAGTCTTTAGGTTTGAGCAGCTACTTCTCCGCAAAGTGGTCTTCCTAGGCAGTTGTTATTTTCCAAGCCGGTGGGTAAGAGACCAAGGGGTCGGCTTAGAACTAGGTGGCTAGACTAAATGGAGAATCTGGGTTCGAATCGCTTGGCTATTACCAGGAAGGACATGCGCCTGATAGCGGAAGATCGCGATCGCTGGAGATCCTCCATAGGGCTGCTGCCCCCGCAACCCTAACGGATAAGCGGGTTTGAAAAGTAAGTAAGTAAGTAAGTTTAGAAAGCAAAGTTAATTTTCTAACATGATGGTGCATCAAAAGCGCCTGGGATCATTTTGTAAGCTAAAAATTAATTTCTGGCATGCTCTAGTGAATTGTTCAACTTAAAACTCATATGAATTCGCAAAAGTAGTAGTGTTTTGAGGAAAATAATTCTTTTTATTATTCATTGTGAATGGTATTCACACAAGTATGCCAAATTAGCCCAATAAACATTATGAAGCTTTAACTTTATACTGGATTCTGAAGCTTTATGGAATGTACGGCATAACGGCAGTGTGTCCTATGTACTGATCGTACTGACTAACGGCAGTGTGTCCTATTCTCATATGTACTGGCAACAAAATAATATGACGTTTTATTGTACAGGTTCAAGGGGGTTAAAATGGGGGTGGATAATATGAAAAAATAGTACAGAACAGAACAGACTATTGCCAGGTAAAATGCTGCTTGTCTTCTCCTTTGCCATGCTTGGGTATTTTTTCCATGAACAAACTAAAACAAGTTTAGTATTATAAACTTTTTTCATTGCCCTTTAGGGCATTTTTTATAAACTAGTCCTTTCCTTTTTACATATAAGCTACCTAGGTCAAAATGCTTATGCTTACAATTAAGTCTGCCAATTGTTTAATTTGAGCAGATAATTCGTCAGCTTCATGCTTAGGGCGTAAGTTTACTGTTCCTCGTTTCTCTGCTTTGCGTAGGTTTTTTTCTTTCATTAAAGACTAAAATTAATTAATAATTAGAGCAAATTACTTTGCTATATTGCTACAAATATTCAGGATCTTAATGAAAATGTAATTTCTCAGAAAGTGGCCAAAATTCAAATTGATCCTGAAAGGGCAGAAAAGTCAGACTAAAACGAAAGTTGGCAATTTTACAGAATATTACATGTAGATTGTAATAAAAATTACTCGAACTCTCTCTGACCAATCTCTCGGATGTGACAGGACTTGATATCTATCCAATTATCTCGGAAACCACTGCAAAGTTTTGAAAACGACTTTTTCCATAGTAATCCTCATGTAAAACTATTCCAGAAAATGCATTTACTTTGTTTCTATCTGTAATCCATAACCTGAGACCGACCTTACAGTGTTCAAAAAAATTCCTTTTGCTACAGTAATCCTGCAGTATACCCACTCAGCATAAAAATTCTTCCAATTATTCTATTCACTTATAGGAATAGGCTCCCTTGGTCATTTTCCCCAAAGGTTCAGGCGTTTTCGTGAAAATGGGATTTTTTGGTGGAAAAAATTCCCACTAGACCTCGGTTAAACATATTATAGGGTTGGCACTGCCGTGCCTACCCTGATATTGATACATTAACTTTACTGCATACAGTTACCCCACAAGGCAACGTCCTGTGTTCTGTTTCATGTCCAATATTCAATACAGCGACAAGTTGTTTTTCCTCTGTGGTACAGGGAAAACTCAGACACAGTTGGTATCAAGCCATGCTCTAGCTGGATAGAGCGCCCGTAGCTACATGCATATACCAACGTCACCCGAGACCTTGTGTGCCCCCTTTACGACTCAGACTCTGAGGGGGGGGGGGGAAGCACAGTAACCCCCTTTACCGATGCAGTTTCGTGAGCTTACCATACTGGAATGTCTCTGACACTCTGGATACAGCGTGAATGTCTCGTGTCTAACTCTCACGCGTTCCACCAAAATTCTACTATTCCAAGTGTGAAACACCTCAGCCAACTCCAACTGCCTATTTTGCCAATACCCTCTCACAGTTTTGTGACATTCCATGTCAGTTTGGTCCGTTACGCCCGGAAGGAGGTAGTGTGCGTTCTTTTTGTGAGTTGTATTTTGTTGATTGTTTGTTTTGTGGCTGACGAGAGAGAGGTGGGTGGAGCGAGGATTGAGAGTGTGTTTTGAGAGCGTATATTGCGAACGTGTGTGTTAGTGCGTGTGTTTGCGTTTAAGTGTGTGCATTTTAAGGGGGGATTTTT
>JAHWFO010038146.1:68254-105003 GCA_023313115.1 Rhysida immarginata | reverse complement strand
GGACTTGCGCTATGTACCAAATTCACTCATATGGCATTGAATAATGAACCTAAAGGGTTCGAAATACGTATATGCTTAATTAAAATTCTTTTTGTGGACAAGAGGTTTTCCGTGTTATTACACTAACATGTCTACAACATTATTCTTTACAATTACAAAACTCATTTTCTTCGGGAGGTTTCCTATCCCTACTCAAATAACAGAGCATAAACTGGGTCACTTGTCCCACTTAACGTGTTTATTATCAGCGTATCGTCAGGCAGACTCGGTCTCGTCACGATGTACAACTGGGGCGAATCGACGAAGGAGTAATTCCTACTCAAGTTTCAATATCACCGGTACCCGTCCACGCGGAAAGAATAATCAAATCAGTCACTCACCAACGAAGTCATCTGAATTGGGGCAGGGTTGGTTAGGCTGTCCTGCGTAGCATGCCGCTTGGCATCCATAACAGGGAAAAGGGAGAACTGTGCCCCTCTTCCCTGTCTATAACGGCAAACTCCGGCAGCGTTCGAATTGTCTTGGTGAAACATCATCGGTGCAGTTGTAATAAAGTACTTATAGATACTAATTTAACAGTGTAAAACTATAGTTAACGCTCATTAATTAATATTATAAATCATTAACAGGCTGTTTTTATAAATCAAAGTGCTTTAACAAGTGATTCAGGACCCCGTGACCGCTGTTAGGTTTCCGCTCGATAGCACACCGCATCTAACCAGCGACGACGACCCGCTCAACTTCGCTCTCCGTAACCAGAACACAGTTTTTATTATAATGTTTTATATCATCATCTTCTGTTTTCTAAAAACAAGCCAACAATGAGCGCGGCAACGACGATCGCTAGAACCCAGCTAGAATCAGCAAAAAAATAAACTGAACCCCCTTGAACACAGGATAAACTCTAAAATATAAACGGTAATCCTAATTTTCCCCACACAAAACTACAACAACCCAATCAAAACATCAACCACGCACTCAAATGGTGGCCCAACAACAGAAAATAAACTAATGCTCCGTTTCCGCCGGTCCCATGTGACACTGACGAGCTTTAGTAAAAAGCTACTTATAAGAATGCATGTTTGGTCTGTATGTTTATCCGGCCGTCTGTCAGCCGTTTGCACGATAACTTGAAAACCGATTAACTTTTTCAAATTCTGTTTTCAGTAATTTGACCATCAAGGTCTTAGCTCGGCCGTATTTTTCATTTGAAGTCGAATGACCCCTTCAAGTCGAATTCACGTGCTAAAAGAGTGACTGTAAAGAATACCATGATAATGGCATCTCATATACAGTGATGGGCAAAAATTTAGCACCAACAAAATGGCTCTCAAAAATATTGGCAATATTTGAAAAATCAAGGCTCCAAAGTTAATTCCGCCCCTGCTACAAAATAAATGAGACTGTCTGAAACAAAATATTAAAAAAAAAATATTTTCTGGAGGATACACTATGAAAAGGGGAACATGTTTCAGAATATTTAAGTAATTGGTTGGACATAAGTTTAGCACCCTAACGTGTTTGCGACTTAAACGTTGGTCTGCATTGTAAGTTTGTTGTATTTTAATATACACATTATATAATGCACATTGTATAAGCATTAATTTCACTTATACATGTTTTAACCAGCAATCATGGGAAAACGACAAAACATATCGCTTGATCTCCGTGAACAAATTTGACGGTTACGCATTGAAGGGCTAACATAAGATGCCATTGCCAAAACTATTAACTGCAACAAATCACGTTGTATGCATACCACAACACTGGTTCTGTAGAGATCGTTCAAGACCAGGAAGACCTAAAAAACTAACCCCGCACATCGACCGTATCATTCATCGTCTCTTTAAAAAAGACAGAACCTTAACTTCAACAATGATTCAAGGTCACCTGTCTCCTCATCATCACGTCACCATTAGTTCTCGTACAATTCGTGGACGATTAAACCAGTTTAGTTTGTTTGGGCGAGTGGCACGAAAGAAACCTCTTGTGACATTAAAGAACAGGAAAGCTAGGTTGCTTTTGTTCGTACCCATCTCAACTGGACAACACAACAGTGGAAAAACGTGCTGTGGTCGGATGAGACAAAAGTACAGCTCTTTGCATGGGGCAGAAAGTACATCAGACATAACAAACATGAAACATACAAGCCACAGTGTTTACAGCCAACCATGAAACATGGAAGGGGAAATGTGATGATGTGGGGTTGTTTTACCTGGCATGGCGTAGGTCCAATCCATCATATAAATCACAACATCGATCGTTTTGTTTACAAATCCATCCTTGAGGACATTATGCTTCCTTATGCCGATGATAATCTTCCCCTTACATGGTCATTCCAGCACGATAACGACCCGAAAAATACCAGTAGACTTGTTACAGATAAATCATATCAAAGTTATGGAACGGTGTAACGTGGAAGCGTGAAAGGTAAGTATAAATACAGATCAGGTATGTAAAAAATATATAAGATAAAGTTTTATTAATAAGTCCAAATTTAAAGAAATCACAACAAATAAATAATCTTCTTGCTTTCTTTTTACAGTTTCTTGCTGTATTAGCAGTTTAATCGTAATTTAAGGTAGGTATAATGTTTCGCAGGTAAGTAATTAATTTCAATTACTAGCATTTAACTTTGATTATTTTAACTTGCAGCATATATTAAGTCAAAGTCAAAGTTACATAAACATATTAGCTCGCTTGCTAATTGAACATTTATCTTTAATATTGTGGGTTCC
Source organism: Rhysida immarginata (assembly GCA_023313115.1). NCBI lineage: Eukaryota > Metazoa > Arthropoda > Chilopoda > Scolopendromorpha > Scolopendridae > Rhysida > Rhysida immarginata. The sequence goes on along the minus strand of JAHWFO010038146.1, from coordinate 102,265 downwards.
AGCTTCTTCCTCTGCGCTACCAAAGCGGGAGGCAGATCTCGATCCTGGAATCCGACGGATGCTGTCTGCCCTAGCTTCTGACTATCCTTCAGCTGCGATGATCCCGTTGACTCCACACAGATGCTGAGACACCCTCAGGTCCCCTTGAAACTCCGGCAAAGGATAAATAATAAATGATGTCAATAAATGTATAAACTTAGCACAAGCCGCATGTATCTTAACACATCTAATATAAATCACTAAATGAGGTTCATGAAATTCCCTCTATTTGAAAGCTCGTTTATTAAACCACCATATATATACGCCCACAGTAAGCAATCCGGGCGCTCATTAAAATATATATATTCCGCCGGATAAGAAATATCCTCTTCTTAATTTCTAATGCAATTTAGCTTAATATTAGATACTTAATTGGAGACCTTCAATTATGCAATCGGCCCTCTAATCTTAGAAACATTCATAACGAAGAAAATCTTCACGACTAAATATAAAGAAATTGGGAGAAATTCCAATCCTCCTTCCTAGACGACGTTAGTCCTATCCCGTGTAAGTAATTTGTAGATAGTGGCCTTCAATTAAGCAATTCGGCCTATTTAGTTTTAAGAACTAAATACGAGAAAACTTCGTAAGAATATCCTTTCCGCAATTAACCCGCCGTCAAAAATCCTCCTACCCCTGTTTCCTGGTAGGCGACTACGTTTACATGCATAGTTTAATGCGCATTATCAAACTCCTGCGTAAGATAATTCGCTTTAAATTGTCTTGTAAACCGTTTGCTTCGCTAAAGATACTCTTCAAGATACTATGTTTGAAAGAGGTGGATTAATTTGTTTGATGCGCACTTGAATGATCATGTAAACGATCTGTGAACTAACGCACGCGCAGTATAATAGATTGCGTTTCCGTCTTAGCGGGAAGAAAACCAAATACAAACCGAAATGGCTGCTAAGCGTGTGTGGTGGAGTGATGAGGAAACGGAGACAATGCTGACAATAATGGATGAACAGAATATAATATCTATTCTGGATGGAAAGAAGCATAAGAATTCTGATGTTTTTAAGAATATTCAAGCAGAAATGGAGCGACAAGGGATAAAAAAGACATGGGAACAGACATGTATCAGGCGAGCTACGTATCAGATGGAAGTTTTTAAAAAGTGAAACCGGAAATGAGTGAAGGCTTGGAATAAATGCGGATTTAAAATTTACTTCGAATTAAAAATGAAACTAGATAATTCGCACTAAATTTTACATGTAAACAAGTTAAAAATTTTGATTCGCAATTAGATGCTGCGCACTATATTATGCATGTAAACGTGGTCTATGCTGAACGGAAACACACCTTGTACCGTAGAGGTGTACAGAAACAATCTCAGTTCAGTGAACAATTTTCTACTATTACAATTGCTCATTAACGTGCAGCAGGTAATATTTGAGAAGGGAGCATTACACGCGTAATTCCTACTTATGTGCAATTTGTAAAAGAACGATTCAATATTACCGTCACCCGTCGACTCGGTACGCTCCTGTCGCACTAACGGGCTCCAACAGGGCTGGCTGCCGCCTTCACTCGGCCGTCGACTCTCCCGTAACGGTCCTTTGTGCTCCGGCTCGCTGCGGGCTTCTCTTAAATGCATGAGACCCCGGTCATTTCTTCCTCCACTGCTCTCCGAATAGCCCTGCTTGTCCGCTCCGCTATTACTATGGCACTCGAGCATTGACCATACAGCAATATTACAAGCCTTCCTTTTTAGCTTCCCGCCGAGAGCAATCTCTGCTTCGTCCTTTCGGTCTCGCAACCAATTTCCTTCTGTCTTTTCTCGCGCTCCCCTTCTCTTCTCGTGGTTCGGTCTTTTGCGACCGCTCCATTCTCGCTTCCCGGGGTGAGGCCCTTTTCTTTTAACTTCCAGTTGCTATTAATAAATATTCTAGATGCGGAATTTTTCTTATTCCTCTAATTTGCTTCAAAATTCCGTGACAAATGGCCTGCTCAGTCAGTAGATTTGAACCCCATAGAAATGCTATGGATTGATGTAAAAGGGCTGTTAAAGAAAAATAACCCAATAGTATTCTTTCACTACTCGACACCATCTAAGAAGCATGAAACAACATTCCAGAAGATTGCTGTAAACCTCTAGTGGAATCCTTGCACGTAGCCGTTATTAAAAGCTTTGGTTACCCAACCAAGTACTGATTCTATGATGTATTATTTATTTATTCTGTATATGGTGCTAAATTTTTGTCCATAGGAAAGTCGCCTAAAGGATTAAAAAAATCTAGCTGATATACCCGGCCTTGCTCAGGCTCTGTTATGATCAAATTTTGCAATATCTGAATATGAACATACAGAAAAAATTAACACATGAAAAAAGCTTGAATTAATATAGTTAAATATTTGTATTGAAGAATCGAAAAGAATTCTTTTAAAATGCTCCCAATGGATGGCCTCTCCAACTATCGGCCCTTTAGCAGTTCTACTCGACTTCGCTCGTTTTGGAATATTATCTATAGCTATGTGAGTTTGACGCCAGTGTTGGAGAAAAAAGGTGGAGAATAGTATTCATTTGTTATGTATATTCACGTTCAGAAATATTGCAAAATTTCATCAAAAAAAAAGCCCGAGTAACGCCGGGTATATCAGCTAGTTCGTAATAAATTGAAAATTAATCCTAGATAATTGAAATAAATTTTACGAGGGGCGATTGATAAATAAGGTCTCCATCGCTGTAACTTTTTTATTTGTTAACCGATTTTCAAAATTCTTTTTGTATCTTATACTCACATTTGTCCTCTATGTAATGTACTATTCACTTTTCGACATAGTCGCCATCCCTTTCCACGCATTGCGCCAACGCGTGACTAGTTGGGTGAACCCGTCGGAGAGAAATTCCGGAGTTGTTGTCGACACCAGGATTGAATGGCAGCTTTGGACCCTCTTCTGGAGTACGATAACGTCCGCCCGCACACGAGTCACCACACACAAGAGGCGTTGCAGCGCCTACAGTTCAAAGATGAAAAATTGCAGTTCAAAGATGAAAGACTTTGCACATTGCGACTTTCACCACTTCCCAAAGAAGAAAGAGCCCCTTAAGGGACATGAGTTGGTTCTCACGGCGAGGTAAACGTCATATAATAAATATAATATGAAAGCGTCTCGTATATAAATATGAAAACTGAATTGTAAAATACTATTTATGTAAAGTAACGTAAAGAGAGAATTAAAACGAACAAACTTGAAGAACTGAAAGGTTAAACAACAGAGAATTCTTTATATATTGAATAAATAAAAGTTCTTTAATGTTACACGAAGTGAGCCTCAAGTGCTGAAGCGTTCAATGTAAGCGCCTATTATTTTTTCATATATTATTACTAAAGCATTATTACTACGTTAACATCTGCGTGTTGAAGCATACGATTAGCTACTAGCAATTAGCAAATTGTCTAACGGTAATTAGTTATGGATATTGCTAGGATTAATAGCTGTGATGGATAATTGCGCGAGATTGCCACCAGACGCCAGTGCTTACGACGCAGTGCATGCTGGGATGACGTCACAAGTGCAACAAGAGACTTGCTGCCTAGAACGTGATGAGTACGCACGTGTTGACTTCAATAGCAGAGACTGATATATAGTCTTTTCTTTTTCATATAAGCTTCTGATGTATTATCTCCTATCCTACTTTTCCTTTAACCACCAATAAATACGGTGCGTTGCACTGATATAAATCCACTATCTAATTTTTAATTTCAAAGAAAACTATGAAGTGAATTCAAACAAATCTTTATTACCTAAACAAATAACTTGTGCTTAATATATTTCGCAGTTCAAATTGTTACAAAAAACAAATAACAAATAATAATCTTAAACAATGAAAAAAAAACATGAATTTGCCTGTTGCATTATGATAAATCCAGCCATTAAGTTTGTGTTCTGTTGCACTGAAATCCATATTTATCAAATACATTAACAGATGGCACTCAGTTCCAATTGCAAATGGCGGCAGATTTAAACAAGCAAAGAAATTTCATCAACTAATAAATAGAAAAATAGCAATGCCAAGAGGTAAGCCACTGACTCCGTCTGAGAAAGGGCAAATTCATGCTAAGAAAGAGTCGGGCAAGTCATCCAAACAAATAGCAAAAGACTTAAATCGTCGCTCACGTACGCTAATTTTAAATTACTTGAAAATAAAAAGCACCTAAGACAAAAGTTCATCGTTGGACTAACCGCCAACAAGAAACCCGAGGAATCGTACAGAGCTAAGATGGAGAGAATGGCAAAGATCGAGCATTTAACACCAGAGAACTACGCCACATGTAGATTTAAGGTAGAGACTGTTTTACGTGCTAAATGGTTGTTTAAATTAATAATCGAAGGGAATGAACCGCCAGCCGGTGACAGTCAGGAGGAAATTAAGCTGAGGGACAAACGGGAACAAAGATTATGAAGCTCTAGAAATCAGTCCTAACGCTATCACAACCTCAAGCCAGCTTATATATCAGGGAAAGGAATACTAAAAAATTATGGGAAAGGTTTGAGGAGAAACATGCAGGCAATATAGATGATAGAAAAATTAATTTAACATTAGAATTAAGACAAATTAAGATGAGGTCGGATGAAATCATGCGAAGTTATATAGATAGAACTAAAAGCCTTGCGGAGTCATGAGCGTGCGTAGGGGAGGAAATAAAAGACCGAGAATTAAGTCATATATTAATTAATAGACTCAATCACAAATATGATGGAAAAAGTGCAGCATTAAGAAACTATCGTAGGGCGAAACTAGCCGATTTAACACAAAGGCTAGAGGAAGAGGAAAACATCATAGCACAGGATAACGCTGTGGATCAAGCATACAGGGTCGGAATAAGTCGGGGGAAAAAACAATGATAGTCGCATCTGTTACGTCTGCCGAAAAATCGGTCGTGCTGCAAAAAATTGTCGTTTTAGGTTTGACAATAAACCTAAGCCAAATCATTATGGCAGCATGGAACTGAATAAGACTAGGTCAGAAAGAAGAGAAAGGCCGTATAATAATCGAAGCACTAGAATAAATAGAGATAAAAGGGAATATGTTCAATCCGCACTTAGGGCTGAAATGAGCACGTGTTTGCTGAACAAAGGACAAAACGAACGCAAAATGGCGGTAGTAGCGAACGCGACCGATAGCAATAGAGATGACGATAGCGATACCTGGTGTCTTGATTCTGGGAGCACTTCGCACATGACGTATGGGAATGGTTAACGGACTGGGAAGACGAATGTGGTTCCGTGAAAGTTGCTGAGGCAGGTACGGAAATGGAAATTCTAGGAAAAGGCAACGTTAAGTACACGACAATAACGAATGAAGGACACGCCGTTGATACCATAATTCATAATGTGAAATATGTTCCAGATTTAAGAACTAATTTATTGTCCGTCCGGGAGATAGTCAGGAAAAATAATTCCGTAATATTTGATCAGGTGGAGGCTAGAGTCATAAATAATGACACTGGTAATGTTATAGCGGAAGCCACAGAATCAGAGAAAATGTACATTGTAAAGGGTAAACCTGGAAAAGGAGGTGATCGCGCCGTGAGCTGTATGAAATGTACACAGTCAGATATAGATAAAGAAACATGGCATAAAAAAACATTTGATGAGGAATAAAGAATCGGTCCGTAGCTTAAATTTTCGAGATAAAAAGCTGGGAATGTGCGAATCATGCATAAAAGGGAAATTAGTCTGCGACAAATTTCGCAGGGTATCTAACGAGCAGGCTGCAGACAAACTGGAACTGATACACATGGATCTACGTGAAACCATGCCATGCGAATCAATTGGGGGGTCACTTTACATGTTAGTGATCGTAGATACATATACGAGAATGATCTTCACGTATTTTCTGAAACGGAAAATTGAAGCGCTGTCAAAGTTCATAGAGTTCAAAAATTGGGCAAAATATCAGGTAGAAAGAAAGATCAAAATTATCAGGACAGATAATGGGTTGGAATTCTTGTGCAGGGATTTCAAAAACTTACTCAAAAAGGCAGGTATTAAACACCAAAGAACGTAACAGCGAGTCCTCAGAGTAATCGGATAGCAGAAAGGGCCAAAAGGACGCTCTTAGATAAAGCAAGAACCATGTTAATATACGCGGGACTACCCCAGAAATTTTGGGCAGAAGCAGTAGCTACAAGCGCGTATTTGCACAATCGGACAGTAAATAGCAAGAATAAGGCAATAACGCCATTAGATACGATTCAATAACCATATCTAACTTAATTAGAAAAAGGAATTTCAAAAAATTTTTATCGGACATGACCACATTGAAATCCATAAAAGATAAGGATAAAATCATTTCTTTACCTTTTAATAATTCTCTCATCAAAAATTTAGCTCCTGTTTTTAAAAAATTTAACTTCTCTTTAGCATACAGTAACCCCAACCAATTAAAGAATTTGTTAGGCGGACCTAAGGACAAAACACCGGACCTACAGAAGTCGGGCATTTACACAGCTCAATGTTCCCAGTGCCCGAAACATTACGAAGGACAAACCAAGCGAAATATCCACACCAGATGGAAAGAACACCTCGCGCATAGACGTTTTGGTAGGATCCATCAATCTGCCATCGCCAAACACTCAATAGAAAGTGGACATGGCTTTTCGATAAAAAACTTGAAATTGGTGCAGCCGATTAATAATCAACTTCTGTTGAACGCATACGAAAGTATGACGATACAGAGCACCAATAGGAACACTTCATTAAATTCGGACTCGGGCCCCATTGGACACTCATCATTAATTAGGTGGTGGGCCCGATTGGCCAATAGTCATTCCAACCTGACGACTAATAGTTAATCTTCTTGTCTGCTTGTACTGCTTGACCTGTGATTGGTTTTCTTCGTGACTATCTCGCTATAAAAGCGCACTTGGAGCACCTTTGGTTTAGTTTCACTTGAGGTTTCTCATCGTGTTGCTCCGTGCCTTCTGCTGATGATGATAGCGTCGCTATCGAAAAACGTTTATAGGTCATGTATTTATTTTTTCCTTTTGTATTTTCGTTTGTTTTATAAAATTGTTGTGGTTAAAGAGTTATTTTGTCGTTATTTCTTTGTCTATTTTCATCATCATCCTTTCATCCCATACGGCTAGTCTCCTGGAAGAGGGAGATGCGAGCTGGAAATCATCAAATCAAACAACAACAATTAAAACGTTCACTTAAGATATAGTCAACAAATGCCGTTAACACGTCCAGTGTCCGCCATTTGCATTTTGTAAAAAAATCAGTGACGTTTAGTGGCAACCAATCACAATACAGGGGATAAAGGTCAATTCCGCTGGGATATCGCCGGAGTGAATACACAGGTGGGAAGAGACTTTTTAAGGGTCGCGTTATGCAAGTGACAAAAGTGCTCCACTGAACGTGGCCCATAAGAGTAGTGACCGAACTTTTAAGCATGCAGTATATAAAGTTAATGAAGGAAATTTAATTGGTAGCGAGCATTTGGAGGCCGGGAGAGATAATTTAGGCCCCAGCCAGCGAACGTTAGCATCTACCGAGAGTGACGCCGTTAAGCTGGACTTGCTAAGCGTAGGCACGTTGGACGCCGATAGCGTGCTGGCGTCGGCTTCATCGAGAGAAAGTGCGACTTCAGTTCTGGAACCCGAGGCGTCGACTCTGTTCCATTCCGAGGAGGAGAAAAGCTCGGACGAGACGAGGTCCCAAGACGACGTATCGCCAGCTGATACATTGAGCATTACTTCTATTCCCCAAAATCATTTCTGAGAGGGATTCCCGCTAGCCTCCGTGGACCATCCAGTTTTTTCAGGTGCGCGCTCGCTTAACGAGATCTCGGGCGATGAGCCGCGCTTGGCTCGGGAAGCTCCAGCGTGGGGTAGGAATTCAATATAGTTAAAAATAGACATTACGTAGTGGACATAGGATATATTGCAATAATTGGGAGTTGGGGTTTGGGCAGAGTGCTGAATTAATATTAATCCTTTATATTTATTCATGCCCTAGGTTGGCCCCTCTCGTCGACAAACCTTCTAAGGTCGCCATTCTCCAGGGTGATGGTGGCCATCACATGAAATCAACTTCCATTATCTTCATCGTCGGAGGCCCACGAGTAACGCCGGTTGGACCAGCAGTTTGATCAGTGGACGCCCATCCTCCCATCGTCTACAAGTTATTCAATTGATTAAAAAAAAAGAGGAAACACTTATTGAACTGTAATTCAAGTAATTATACAACCTCTGACAATTAAGTTCGGTGAATGACGTCACACCCTAATCTGTGCGAGCTTTACGCGAGTAACAATGCATGTGAATACAAGCCCAGTCATTGTTTAAGCAAGGTTAGACAGGTCACGTTTGTACGTGCAATGGTTTAGCAGATGCTCGTTTCTTCAGTTGAAGGTGTAGCGTGCGCACGTAACTGTGGATAATGGATCAAAGAGGAACACTGCCGTAATCGTGCAACAGTTTCTGGCCAACAAAGGGGTCGTATCCATAGCTCATCCACCTTATTCACCAGACTTGGCACCGGCAGACTTTTTCTTGTTCCCACGCCTGAAACGGGCCTTAAAGGAACACAGATTTGCGGACATTCCAGACATTCAAGCAAATGTGACACGTGAACTTAAAGCCATCCCTAAGGAGCTTTCAGGACTTTTACACCCGATCCCAAAAGTGTATTGCCTTCCAGGGTGATTGTTTCGAAGGACAATAAAGTAAACGTGGATCTATCTGTTTTGCATTTTGTTGTGTGAACTCATTCAACGAACTTAATTGTCAGAGGTTGTATAATTAACCCATTAGGGTCATCAGCAGTCTAAGTAGAGACTGAAATTGTATATGATACTTAATATACTTTTCAAGTGTATTAAAGTTATTGAATTCTTAAATTCTTGTTTATCCCTCCTTTCCTCCCTGACACGGCTGATTCCTCTGGGTATATTTTGCAGTAATTGGGCAGTATTCGTAATACTTTTAATTACTTTCAAACAGCTCGTGACACTGATGAACTGAGAGGGAGACCTGGCAGAAAAAGGGGTGATACGAACGAGATTATACAGATAAGGCGCATGCAACAAGCGAAAGAAAGAGAAGGGAGGCTCCTGGAGATGGACATCAGAAGATCGGAAAGAATCAGAGAACAGGCAGATATAGCGGAGATCGCACCGAACAGTTATAAAGAGACGCAGGAATCTGCATTTAGGGAGGGATGGAACAAATCTATGGAGGACGAAATTAACTCGTCGAAAATGCATGATTTATGGGAATTAGTGGAAAGCAAAGAGGGAATGAACGTGGTGACTCCAAATGGGTATTTACGATAAAAGATAATCCCGATGGAACGATTAGAAGAAGGAAGGCTAGGTTAGTCGTTATGGGAAACAATCAAAAGCCTGGTATTGATTTCTTAGAAAGTTATTCTCCAGTCATAAAAATGGAATCATTTAAAGCATTAATAGCGATCGCAATCAAGGAAAATATGAGCATAGAATTCAGGGACATTAAAACAGCCTACCTATATGGCGAGCTGAATGAAGAGATTTATATGAGACAGCCGATGGGTTATGAGCAAGGTCAGGACCTAGCTTGTAAGCTTAAGAAAAGCCTGTATGGATTACCTTAATCGGAAAATTGTTAGACAAGAGGCTCACAGAGGTTATGCTGGAATTGGGACTTATGCAATTGGATAGTGATCCATGTATATTTATGAGCGTTTACGCCGATTATTTATTATTCGTAGAGGATACAGCTAATATAAAGAAATGGGTTATTAAACTGAGGGGGCATTTCTGATTGACAGAGGTAACCGGCAACTATTCGTTCCTGGGGATTCAAATTAAACGCTCACAGCACAGCATTGAGATGTCTCAATCTCATTACCCAAAGAAGATCCTGGGACGATTCGGGATGGAGGCGTGCAACCCAACCAAAACTCCCGCAGACGGAAATAAAAATTTGGACAAGTATGAACAGTCGCCAAGTGTCGACAAGAACTTGTACATGGAAATGATAGGTTGTTTGATGTATTTAGCCATGGGTACACGACCCGATATAGCATATTGTGTTAGCTGCCTATCACAATATTCAAGTGATCCCAGAGAGATACATCTTACAGCCATCATAATCATAGAAGGGAAGTAGTGAAACTTCCTTATGCTTTTACACTGACATAGAAGAAAAGAATTTTTTATTACTGAAGATTTAATGCTTATCTGAAACCAATTGTTGTATGCATTTCTTTATTAGAGTTAAAAGTAAACTAAAAAATTTAGTTTACAATTTTTGATGAGATATTTGTAGAAAAAATTGCAACCGAACATTAAAGTGTGCAGTCACTCGAAATTGTCTCCGCGGGAGTTTTGTGAAACTGTGGCGCTGTTGCAGATTTGGCTTCAATCGCAGGAATTGTTTTGCAGTTTGGGTCGTTTATTTAATTTCATTTGAAAGATATTGCAGAACAAATATTATTTATTTTTTCTTTATTCTGTAGTTAAATAAATTATTAATGAAAGTAAGTATATTCAAAAAATAAATTGAATAAAAAAAAAATCAAATAGATGCATAATCTCATATCATGATTATGGTACACAAAATGTTTCTTTAAATTTATATTTAAATTATTAAAAGAAATGAACATAGTGTGATGAGTTTCTGTAAAAAAAAAAAACAACTGACGTTTTGGATAGAGTGAAAGTGATAATAGAAGACATCTTATATACAAGGGCCTTCAGAGGAAAGGGGGGGGGGGAGAAAAATGTAGGGAGGGAAAGCCAAAGACACTGAAAGAAACTGTAGAAAGTCCCTTGACAAATTAGAGAATAGTTGGAGGTAGAGGGGAGTGGAGGAAAGGTAATGAAAGAATGGTGCCTTTGCGAAGGTTAATGTCATTTTAGGGAATTGAATTTCATGAGAAAAGGACTCTAATTGCTTTTTCTTTTTTGTTATGGAAGTTATGAAAAATATAAAGAATAACGTCCTGTAAGGAGTGGCCATCAGAATTTAAGTGTTTAGCGACTGTATTTTGTTCACCCCGTATTTTGTATTATATCCAGACTAGCTTTTATTTTCTGGCTAGAGAATTGAGGAGAGATGTTTGCAATGCAGTGAAAAGTAAAACAAATATATAATTTGCAAAATTGCTCTCTTAATATTTGAACTCTTTCTCTGATTTTATACTTGAACTGTTATTTATTTTTTAAAAGTTTAATTCTGTTTTAAATTTATTAAAAATAGAAGGCAATGAAGTTTAATAAATGCACAATTGAAATTTTATTTTTGATATGTTGTCATTCATTTTAGATTTTATTTTGTAAATAAAAGTTAACAGGAAAATAAGCTTGGAGCCAAAACAGCAGTGGCGTCATCTGCGGTGGAACATAGAGAACTACGGAGTTTCACTACTTCCCTTCTATGATTATGCAGCCATGAAGCGTGTGTAGAGGTATATGAGGAACTTTTGATTGGCACTATTATACGATGACAACCCAGGACAGTTAAGTTTGTGCACGGACGCAAGTTGGGACTCCATTAAGGACGCAAAGTCATTTTCTGGATAGACCACGAAAATAGGCAACTGTGTAATTCAGCTGGAAAAGCAAAAGCAAATTTTAGTCGCCATGTCTACATGCGAGGCGGAGTTGATGGCCTTTGCGAGGGGGTACGTAAACTTTTATGGCAAAATAATCTCTTAACTGAACTAAACATGGAGAAATATGCAGTGAAAGCCCTAACACTCAGAACGGACAGTATAGCTGCTTATAAACTGGGTGAATGTCTATGTGACTACACAAAGAACTAAGCACATAAATCACAGATATCACTTTATCAGAGATGAAGTAAAGAAGGGAAACATAGAACTAATACACAATAGAAGTGAATGCATCGAAGCGGACGTGTTGACGAATCTCATAGTGTTCGACAAAATGGACTTGTGTCGTGAAGGGATGCAAATGAGTACCAAAGAAAGAGTTGCATCAAACCAGATGAATACAAACTCGCGCAAAGTGGGCAGTGTGATGGATAATTGCGCGAGATTGTCACCAGATGCCAGGGTTACGACGCAATGCATGACATCACAAGTGCAACAAGCATAGCCCACGAGATAGACAGGCCCTGGCCGTGACCACCGAGAGAGAAGGCCTCCGCATTGAAATATAATACATTGTTACATCATCATAGATAGTGCATTGTTATTCGTATATTTCAACCAATAATAAGACCTGAATTAGCACTATCTATGATGATGTAACAATGTATTACGTTTCATCGCAGAGGCCTTCTCTCTCGGTGGTCACGCCCTGGCGCGGAAAATTCACCTGATCATCTTAGTCCGAACAACAGTGTAATCTTCATTGTTTCCATCTTGGGTTTTAATAATCAGCAATTTTTCGTTTGTTGGAAACAATGAAGGTTACATTGTTACTCGGACTAAGATGGTCAGGTGACTTTTCCGCGCCAGGGCCTGTCTTTCACGTGAGCTACGTGCAACAAGAGACTTGCTGCCTAGAACGTGATGAGTACCACGTGTTGACTTAAAAGACAACTCTACGGTCATATACAACTTTATTTAAATCGAAAGTCTGACCTATTAATAACATCGTGGCATATTTAAAAAAATTTAATTCGAACTCTAAATGTGTGAAAAAATGAAAATAATGAGCGAGATTTGGGTGAGGCCGTGAAGTAGTTGGAGTCAAACGTAGAATAACAATGTAATCCGAATAACGATGTAGACCGAAAAACAATGTAATTTTCATTGTTTCAATCTTGAATTTTAACAATCAATATTTTTTCATTTCTTGAAAACAATAAAGGCTGGATTGTTGGCCAGGTGATTTTTTCGCGTCAGGGCCTTTGTTACTATGGACAGGTGACTTTTCCGCGTCTGGGCTTGTCTTTTTCGTTGGCCTCCTTTGACTCAAATTACGTCACTTCCGGGAAAAAATGGCCATTGGAAGGGCGGCACAAAGTGCTGTTTTTCACTTTTCAAAGCAGTTTCTTTTATTGAAATTATGGACCAAATTTAAAAATTTCAACGAGAATGTATTATATTTATATCAAAGAATGCTATTCTGTAAAAAAATCGATTAAAATTTTTGCCGTTGATTGGGAAAGATTTTGATTTAAAAAATGTGCCATTTTCGCAAATTCAATTTAAATGAGGTATTTCTGCCTTTTTTTTAAAGCGTTAATTCCGACAAATTAATCTTAAGAAATAAACCGAAGCATTTGAAAACCGAACGCGCCTTTGCTGCTGTTGCATTATAAATATATGATAGATTATTTTTTTTTTCATTATTTAGAATTTCAAATTATATCTTCAAATTTAGAATAAATTGATGGATAATATATTTGAGGCCTCGGTTTACTTAAATTATTTCGATTGTTTGATGAGGGAAACGAGATATTCACTTCCAATTTTACACACATTTAAGTTTATGCCGAACGCCCCAAAGTATTCATGACGTTAGTCCCGGAAAATTTACGGAGATTACCGAAATAAACTGTTACGGCGCTCCCTTGCAAAAGTCCTCCTAAAATTAATAAAATAAAATAATAAATTAAGGAAAATGGTTATTAATTACTATACACATATTTTTTTTCGTTGTCTTCTTAATATGACACCATAAAATCAATAAGTCCAAATCCATGTCACTTGACCTTTAAAAACGTTTTCTAACGGAGGGGGTCCGATTTCGCATATTTGTTGCCTCTTTATATAAAGATTTGTAACTTTTTCTCTAAAAACCTGAATAATTTTTTTTATGCTTCATTCTTTTTGATTATTTATTATCTCAATAGCGAAATTTTTTGTGTCATTTGCCCTTTAAACGTTGTTCTCTATGGGAACTAGCAGATCAACACCACCTAAAGAGAAAGCCTCTGCATGGAAACGTCATATATTGTTACATCCTCTAAGTAGGGCATTGTTATTCTTTTCTACCAATAATAAGCCCTGAATTTGCACTACTATGATGATGTAACAATGTATGACGGTTCTGGACGGTTCTGTTCTCTTTAGGTATTGAGCAGACGCCTCTAGCCCTTTACACATCCGACGTTTGGTGCGCTGCAGTGCAAAACTGACCGACAGTTTTGTATTCTACGAGTGTCGCTCTCTGGTTCATTTAAAACCCTGCTGGCTGTGCATGCGCAATTCAGTGTTTTGCTTTCTATTTTCTACGATTATGTCCGGTTAATCAGAATTGAGGTACAGAAGTTTTATTTTTCTTTATTTCATTATTTTGATTTGTGTGAAACAGTGTTTTAACAAGACTGTTATATCTCTTTAGCATTTGATAAACGCATTTTGGTATTAATCATTGCATTATTCCTGAAGTTTTAAAGTGTCGCTGTAACTGTGATGTTATTTTTGTTTCGCTTTCAGTTTTGGCAATTTTGGTTTTTAAATGCTTCCTAATGCATTAAAATTTCGGATTCTTGATGTTTAATGCTCAATTTAACTTCTCTCTTGTTGATGAGCTCATCGAACTCATTATTTGCTAACTAGCTGACGCTTAGAAACCACTTGACTTAAGTTGTATGAGGCTGATCTAAGAAAACTTTCGGGACACTTAACGTTTTAACAGATTAATAGCAAATCGTCTTCCTGAGGTTTTACTTTCTTTTAACATTTCTATCGTATCGGTTTCATTTGATTAGCCGAAACAAGAGGTAAATATCGACACAGATACTTAGATCAGTTGAGTGGGTATGATAAATCTAAAGGTGTGGCTGTGACGGGAAGAGAGCTTGTTTTGAAAAATCTACTTCTGGGTTTATTTTCATATATTGTCGACATCTTATTTCAAAAAACTGCGATGTTCTTTTTCTATTAATACGTAATGTCATTGCTTTGAATATCTTTATAAAAATAATGCAAAAATAACCTCTTCATATATGTGATGTCCTACTCATACCCAAAGTTATTTATACACCTTTATATGTGTTGAGTAAATGTAAAATCAGTAAGCTTTAAATCTGACAGGTTTCGATTTAACCTTCAGTTTTCTTAGATTTTACTTAAAAAATTAATCAAGAAATTTGCATAACTCGTAGATCATCAAATCTAATATTTTTTAATATGATTCTTCATAAAGTGTTTAAGTATACTCCTTTTACAAGCCTTGCCCTTATATTTAATTTCATTTTTTGTTTTTTATAATAATATGAACGGGGCCCACGTGCAGTTTGCGCGGTAATTATTTTTATCAAATTCAATTCATTCAAATTGTTTCGTTTGATGAACTCACATTTTCTCCTTTATTTATAGTTTTGTGATTGATTGATGATAAAAATTGTTGCTCAGACAACAATGGTCAGATGACTTTTCAGTTCCGTGCAACAACAATGCAAAACTGTTTCCGTGACGAACCCACATGTTCTCCTTTATATATAGTTGGATTTATTGTGGCCTTGCAATAACCCTTAGGTACCCTTGAAAAATTCAGGAAAAAAAGGCGAAACCAGCCAAGAGCTCGATATTCCGATATAATGTACCGCAAGGCAACAATAAATATATGGCGCATTCGCCTAACTCACTCAGATCTGAGAGAACAGCATTCAGCGAGCACTTTGTTACTTCCGCCTGAGAAGAAAACGTGTTCGGTACGCATCGAATCTGTCAGGTTCTGAGCTCAGACGCTCAGCAAACTTTTCTTTTTCTGACTGCTCAGAATGAACATGGCGGCACCCACTGCGATGAGAAACTATCAAAAGAATACGAGAGCCACATCATAGAGCCAAGTGCACTATTTCATCCCTGGCCTTATGGAAAGCTCTTATTGCGATCGAATATTAATTATGCTCACTTGCTCATTTGATGTTAATTTTTATTTCATGTAAACAAAAAATTAGTAGACCTCTTCTTTTTTCTGCTGCTGTTTCTTCTTAATATTTGTAAAGCCGGTAAAGCTTTCTTTCCGAGATAAAAGAGGTTCTGAATCAGATCTGAGTGCCACTGAATGCGCCTATTATCAAAATATAGGCGTTTCTAAAGAGATGGTTGAAAATTAACAGCATCATTCTATGCCAAAAGTAAGCAAAAAGTTCCTCTTCAAAAATATTGAAATTATAAGTTAAAATACCCCCAAAGTTTATTAAAAACTCAATTTTATCAGATCGACTAGGTTTTTACGTTTTAACGGCATGACTTTTATGTTAAGCTTGGTTCCCACATGCGTAAAAAACAACAGCAGAAACCACAAGGCAGAAAATTTTCTGATGTCACTTCCTTCTTTTGTTTTTCTGTTCGACAGAAAACTCCTGTTTTTATCACGTTGGACTGAGTCATAGCCTACCCCTACAAAGATAAGAGTATTTTTTTGTCGAGCAGAAAGACGAAAGCAGGAAGTGAGTCATAAAATTTTTCTGCTTTGTGGTTTTTGGCATTGTTTTACGCTTGTGGGAACCAGGGTTTAGGTAGAAAGTTTTGAGTCACGTGAAAGTTTTAATACAATAAAATCTCGTAAACATTCTAAGGAGGAGCTTTAGCAGTGAAGCAGAAATACATTTATACATTTTTTCAAGAAATTACTCCCAGAGTAGGATAAAGCACGTAGCAGATCCTGCGGTCATCTATTTTTACCCTTTTATCTGCAATTTTTTCCTCTCCCCAAGTTTTTCAATCAAAAAATTGTATCTTCTTTCCTTTCTCATTATTTCCGATAGAATGACATATCACATGCCATATGTTTTCATAATTCTAACTACCAAGTGCCTGCCATCCCCGGAATTCTGACCCCACTAGAACAATTGGGCCTAAATTTCATAGTAATGTATATCTTGCCTAGAGGAATCTGTTTACTGAATTTCACTCCTTTACGTACCTAAATAGCACATAGATCTTTTGTCCTCTCTGAATCCCACCCCCTTAATTCCGACCCCAGTGCACTAATCAAAACCAAACTAAATAGTGAAGGTGGGCATGCCCATATTAAGCTACATGTACATTCCAAATTTCAGCCTTCTACCTCAAAAAATGTAGAAATTATGAAGGGGACGGATGGACAGTGAAATGTTGTTTGCCCGAGGGTGTGGGAAGAGGGCATGATTAGAATGCCATGCTCATCTAGGAGACGTGGGCAGAGGTGTCAAGCACAGTGGTTGGGCCCGTTCCAATTATGCACCTATCAAGAAGTGGCTCCATTCTTCTGCTACTTAATAATTTAGATTATGAGTACTTGAGCACTTGTGCGTCGACAAGCGACATCACATGCGCGTGCCGATGTTGTTAATGCTTAAAAATGAACAGAAAGTAACAATATATTCCTTCTTGACAAATCGATTGTTATGTGACATGCCATTACCTTGGTATTCTTTACAGTCACAGTTTTAGCACGTGAATTCAACTTGAAGGGGTCCACGAAAAATTCTGAAAAGTTGATACAGCTGAGCTAAGACTTTGATGGTCATATTTCTGAAAACAGAATTTGAAAAGGTTAATTTGTTTTCAAGTTATTGTGCAAACAGCGGACGACCAGATAAACATACAGACCAAGGGTGCATTCTTGTAAGTAGCTTTTTGCTAAAGCTCCTAATAACAAAAATGTTAATGAACTAAGTTAATGAACCTAACTTAATTAAATGAAGTAATTCACTTCATTTTCTCAGCTGTTTACAATCTTTTTTTTTTTTTTTTTTTTTTTTTAAAAAAACCTTGTTCATTTAATCCAAACTCTCTTTCTACCTAAAACAAAAATGAACCATACCATTAAAAAAAAAAGCCGAGTCAAAGTGATAAAATTAGGTGGAATTTCTAACAAACTTTGGGGTTAACGAGAAAATCCCTATAAACTTAAGATTTCAAAATTTTCGAATCTGAACCTTTTGCTTATTTTGGGACCTGGAATCCTACTGTTAAATTTCAGCCATCCCTTTAGAAACACTATATTTAACTTCAGTAACAGAGTAGCAAAACACCATTTTAACAATACAGGGAGTCTTCTTCCTTATGACACAATTGCAGTGTTCTCCCCAGAAAATTTTATCACATGGTTGGAAGGATAAAATAGCTGGGTGGACAAAAGTTAAAAACAAATAAAATATTATGCAGTGGTGTGCAGTTTTTCCCATATTCAGCCGGGTGGTCACCAAAATCAGCCAGGCGGTGCACCCATTCAAAAAGTCCTTAGGAAAAACCCTACAATTGGCTCCTGTGAGTTGTCTTAAGTTGAAGCTTCATTCTTTCTTAAGAATTTCTTATAAGAAATCACCTTTTTCTATTGGTAAAATTTTTGGTCTCAAGTCAAAGCATCTCAAGTTGAGGACACTCTATAGACTGAGGCAGTCCATTGACAAGTTAATTGGCTGGATATACAGGGTGTTTATGAACCCTGTGTACAAACTTTTACGTGGTAGAGGACCTTACTGTGGAAAATATCGGAGAAAATTTTGCCAATAAACTGGGGGTTGCAAATGAATCCCTGAGACACTGCAGGGAATTTTGGCAGTGTCAGAAATTCAATGATATGATGCTGTGAGGCATGCATTGCTGCTCATGGTCAACAGTTTGAGCTCTTTTTATAACTTTACAAACATGTAGTATTTGGTTATTAAAAATGCTGTGACCATTTGCATCACGTTTTCTAATTTCTGTTTTCTGGGAATGCATTAACGAGAGAGAATATTATGAGGAAGTCTCAGACAACCATTGTACGAAGATTGTTCCGAAAGTAAGTTTTGTAATTTTTATGGCCAAAAATAAATACACCATGGCATCATGAACTATACACCTAGCAATATTTTTTGACATAGTTGCCACCGACATTGAGACATTTGTCATAGCGTGCAATCAGATGGAAGGAAGAGTTGCAGCAGCCAGGCGTGCCCGAGGCTATCTGATCTTGTGTGAGCCTTGCTGCGTGTGGTTTTGCATTGTCGTCCAAGAGCACAACACCTTCATTCAAGAGCCCTGGTCTCTTTTGTCGAATGGCAGACCTGAGTTTGGTGAGGGTGTCATAGGAACATGCCACATTGATTTCCTTGATGGAGGAAATCAATGAGAATCACACTTCGCATCTCAGAATACTGTTGCCATAATCTTTCCTGTGGAGGGTGACACTTTGAATATTTTCCTCACTGGTGAACTGGGATTTGACTACGTTGTCCGTACACTTCTGTCTGCCATCATGATTTGTACTCGAATAGCCTCGGGTATGCCTGTCTGCTGCTACTCATTCTTCAAACTGATTGCACGCTACGACAAATGTCTCAATCTCGTGGCGACTGTGTCGAAAAATAGTGCAAGGTATATAGTTCATGATGTCATGCTGTAGTTTTTTTGGCAATAAAGTTTCCGTGCGAAATAAAATGACGAAAGTTACTTTCGGAATAACCCTCGTGTGTATGATGTTTGACAATTTTTTATGCATCAAGGATTCATTCGTGACCTCCCAGTTTATTGGCTAAATATATTAAAAATAAGGTCCTCTACTATCCCTAAAAGTTTGTACACAGTGTTCGTTAACAACTTATTTACTATATGTACGCAAGCATTGGTTTGAAAAAATAGGCCTTAAAAAGTTAGAAATGGACTATTCCGCAAGGGAATGGATCTCCCATTATGCAGGACAGTAAATCCTCCCTGATGGTGGAATGGCATTTGTTTCATAGAAGTAAAACGAGAATATTTTACTGGTAATTAACCAGGAACATATAAGGCGCATTCGGCAACTCAAATCTAACGGAGTCAGATCTGACTAGGTCATGTGATCTATGACGATTTTCTGACCTGCATCTGAGCTGATCTGAGTCGAAGTGCTGAACGCAAAATCTAACGTGGCTAATTTGAAAATAAACATGACAATTAGTAATAAAATTCTTACTGGTCCCGAGCCCATTGAAACAGCGTTAATGACAATATCAGCAGCTGTTGCCATTTTCAAAGAAAACGAAATATTTTTAATCCAATCGGAATAAAATACAATCATTGTCATGTAGTAGGAGGGAAAAGTTTTCGTATTGAAACGATCGCAAGACTTTTATTTGTACAGGGGTTCTCAAACTTTTATTTGTTCGCAGCACACCTTAATTATGTTTATATTTTCTTAATTTTTTTTCGCGGCAAGGCAACGCAGTTTCACAATGCATAGCTGTATCGCGGCACACCCTTTTGAAAGCCCCTTTTGATAACACAGATTAAGAGGAAGAAACCCGTTTTTTCCTTAATCTTTTATTATCCTTGACCCCTGCTACGGTGGACAGAAGAGAGGCTACATCATGGATTCATTTTCTGACTTCCTCAGTCAAGAATTTTTCGACTGACCAAACGTCACGATTCTGACTGGATTTAATCTGTCACAAGTCCTCTGCCGAACATCTTTTCTGAGCAGTCAGTCAGCCAGAATCAGTTGCCGAACGTTTCGCGCCTCAGATCCAGTCAGTTCTGAGTTGCCGAATGCGCCTATTAAATGTACCTACCAATGGGTTATTAGCGTAAGTTATATCAAATTTATATCAATTTTTTTTCCCGATTTTTGGGCCTGAAAATGGGGACCGACTTATGCACGGATGAACCTTTATGTGCCTATATACAGTAATCATTTTTCTCAAATTTGGACCATGGAATTAAAATATACTATTTTTTCTAAACTGAAAATTTTTTTAATTTTTTCCTTTTTGATTCCTTTTGTAGTATTCAGATGATATGGAAAAAAAACATAATAGCTTTACAAATATCTTCGTGAAAAATTTGGATCATGATGTAGATGAAGATGATTTGGAAAAGTTGTTTAGCATTTGTGGTGATATAATTTCTCATAAAGTAAGTGCTATGTGGTTGTAAACAATAAGTAGTTCGTTTCAGTAACATAATCATTTAATTATACAGCAAAACCCTAATTTAAGTGATTACCAAATCAAGCTTTTCTCTTTGTTTTTGTGATTTTGTTCCATCATTAATTTTGGAAAGGGCTAAAATGGGGATAAACGGTTCACTGTATTTATTTATGCCTACTATTAAAAAAAAAAAAAATAAAAAAAAAAAAAAAAAAAAAAAAAAAAAAAAAAAAAAAAAAAAAAAATAATAATAATAATAATAATAATAATAATAATAATAAGGAACTGTGGTGGAATTGAGCAATTTGACGCCATACCGTGGAAAACACTTGTTCTCTCCATACACTACTTTTGTATTATTTACGGGGATTAACAAAGATTAAAATGGTTAAAAGTTGTGTTCCTCAATGCATCAGCAAATATGAAAGCGATGAAGTTGCCTTTTCTTTGTTCCACATGAGAAAAAAACTGTTCACATAGGAAAAGGAACCATCAAAGGAAATTGTAGTGTGCAGAGGGCAGGAAGGAATTAACAAGAATTCATTCTTTTAATTGAACTTTTGTTATTTTTTTTTTCTTATGCTAATCCCTTTTATTATTTTCTGTGACTTACCAGATGTTTTAAAAATCTACTAAGAATTAGATTGGATTCCAGAGTAAAGGGGCAGTCAATTTCATCACCATTATCAGATTACTAATACACAGATACGACATTCATTCTTAAGCAAGTGTTATCCTCGATCGCAGCACACCTAATGACTGGCAGGAGCAGTAGGTTTGTATACAAACAGCCACATGCTCTTAAGCAGGGAAGAAGAAGAGCACGTAAATTTTATGTTGACATTGAGCAAGTGAAAACTCATTTAATGTTAAAGTTAATGGGATTAGATTGGTACTTAGAGCCAGTATTTTGTGAAAATTTTTGTTAAAAGAATTCTTCAGTTCATATTACGGAGCAGAAGAACATTTTGAAGCCTCAATATTCATGAATTCTAAGGATAAAGGTGTTCCTATCAAAGCAAAAAAGTTGATGCCACAAGCAGTGCTATCGATATTTGGTATTCCAAATCCACCACCACTAACTGGACTCAAAAGGAGTTTCCAATTCAATAAATACCCTTTGTCAACTAAAAAAAAAAAAAAAGAAAAACTTAGAGACAAAGTAAAATAGGTTATTCAATTGTTCTGCTTAAAATTAATTTCAATGTGCCACGTAACCTGTAAATTTTAAAAATTAAATTACAACTATAGTAATAACAAAATAAATTCTGTTCTAATTAACTTCCTATTTTACAGAAACCTCTTTTAAACAAATACCCTTCCATTTTGTGTCCTCTACTACAACTTTATCCTAGCCCATCCTTAAAGAGTGCATTAATTCAATGAAAATTTGATTAAAAACAGTTACATAGACTACTTTTTGGTGGAATACGTCCAAAAACTTGGTTTGGAGTTGAATTCACTTTTCTTCCTGAGGTCTTTGGATTGAACCAAAGAGCCCATCCATGCTGCATCTCCAATTAATATGAATCCTGAAATTCCCAATCTTGATGCAATGGCAACATTTAGCATTGATCCTCAATTGTTTCTTGCTGAGCTTCCTAATAACAAAATTTCTTGAGTAAAAAAATAGCAAGTCACTCCCACAAAACATGCACTATGCAAGATACTGCAGAATAAAAGGGTGAAGATTTCTAAATTAAAAAGGTCTGTAAAGAAAATGAATTGGTCTAACAAAAACCAATATGAAAGTCTGGTACAATTATTCAATTTAACCAAAAAAAAAATTCTTCCTAGTAAACAATTTCAATTTCAATTCTTCTTTCAATTTTTGAAAATGCAAATTATGGGGTCAAAATTCAAGAAAAGGTGGAGCATTCAAAATAATAAATTATTCGCATCATAAATTTATCACACTTTCCCCAAAGCTGATATCAAATTCGTGTTTTCAAATTTGTTTCAGTTGCCATCAATTTGAAAACTACAGCACATGATTATGTTTATAGTTTTGGAAATGGGAATTTCAGAGACTGTATTGAGTTTGCTGAAGAAAAATTCTCAACCATGACAGAAAAGGAAAAACTGTTATTTGCTTTGATGAGATGTCACTTAGGGAAAATTTGGTATAGGAAAAGCATATGGATAGGGTATATAGGTTTGAAGATTATGGGCACATTTTAAATAGAAATTCAAAAATGGAAAATCTTAGATTATTTCTCATGATGAAAGGTGTATCAGATAAATGGAAATAGGTTTTAGGATTTGCATTGGTACACAACTTAGCCACATTCCTGTTTATCCCATGGAAATGCTTGTGTCGCATATAGTGTATTATTAATCTGTGACCATTATCGTTTACTTAATTTTAGTTTTTATATTTTATTATTGTATAGCCAATATTATGGTTATCTATGCTAAAGTGCTATGCAGTTGTCCTATCACAAGTTGGCTATGCTGGTTCTAAGGCCTTATAGACTTGTAGATTTTCCCAACTTACGGAATTCCACAATGGTTGATCCCCCTAGTTTTTTGTCACCTAGATGTTCAACCATCCCTTCCATGTATGGTATGAAGTTCGAACAATACAAAGAACTACCTTTAATAACGGTTTATAGATAAACTTGTGTTTTTTATTCCAAGAGACTTTGGAGAGGCGGGAGGATATCAAAACTCTGCACTTCTTCTAGACATATAAATGAAGAATTCATTGCTAAGCAGGCTGTTTATGCAGGCCAAATTCACTAATAGCATTGGCAATGTTTCTCTATAAGCCTTTCACATACTTTGGAAAAGACTAACAAACATGAGGTTTTTATGAAGTTATTTGATAAAGGCATCAACAGTATTAACAAATTATACATTATACAGTAGAATTGCAGCTAACTGAGCCTTGGTTATCTGAGGCTTTGAGTCAACCGAGCCAATGCATGCAATCAATCTAAAAACCAAAAAAAAATTGATAAAAAGACTTCTGTAGTAAAAACTAATTTAAAAATTTTGTTTACATTATCAATATACACTCTCTCACCAGTAGTCAGCAGTGCCTAATAACGTGTTGGGTCCCTCTGGCTCGGATAACGGCGGTGACCCTCGTGAAAGAGTCTACCAGTCCCTGGAACACATCCACAGGCACTGCAAGCCATGCCGCCTCCACTGCACTCCGTAATGATGCTGCATTTACTAGTTGTGTTTGTGTAGACCTGACAGATCGTTCGATGACGTCCCACAAATGTTCAATGGGATTACAATCTGGAGAACGTGGAGGCTAAATCATTGTCATGAAGTCGGTAGCATGTTCCTTCAGCCACTGCCATGTCACAAGGGCCGTATGTGGAGGTGCATTATCTTGCTGGAAGATGCCGTTGCCTGCGGGGTAAAAACAGGTCATGAAGGGGGCGCAGGTGGTCCCCAAGCAGATCGACATAGGAAGTAGCATGCAGAGTGGATGTCAGATGCACCAATGGACCCATTGCATGCCACAAGAAAACACCCCAGACCAGTACATGTGGGGTCCATGGCTTCGTGTGACCTGCACTAGATATGTACATGACCATCGGCCCGATACAGCTAAAACCGTGACTCTTCGGACTAGGCACCCCTTCGCCAGTCCTCAGCGGTCCAATGTCGGTGTTGGTTGACCCAGGCTAGGCATTGCTGACAATGTGCAGCTGTCAAGAGTGGCACCTGTCGTGGCATCCTGCGTCTAAAGCCTGCAGCTGCCAAGGTTCGCCGAATTGTCGTCATGGACACGGTTGTGGGACGTCCCTGGTTGTACTGCATGGTGATTTGGCCTGTTGTCACCCTTCAGTCAGCAGTTGTAAGCTGGGTGATCCAGCGAACATGGTGATTTGGCCTGCTGTCCGACATGGCTTGTAACCCCTCGTTGGGTGTATTCTCGATAGACCCTTGCAACGGTTGTGCGGAAAAATTGCAGGGTGTTGGCTGTATCAGATATTGAGACACCCATCCATCTGGCACCAACAATCAATTCCTGTTCAAATGTGCATATCTCTCGGCGTGCTGCCATTTCTGTAGCTAGTTTTGCTTACAATGATTGTGTGATATCAAGGAGTCCTATGCACCTGCGTTCCGAGAATGGAAACAGCGGGATCTGTCTCATTACGGAGGGATGTGCCTTGACTTTCGGTGAGTGAGTTGTAATTACATACACATATACTGTTTTGTAATGTACATTTTAAATGAAGCAGCTAGTTATTGTGAAATTTTGTAACCCATTAATACTAGATCGCCTTATTATCTGAGTTTTTTCATATCTAAGGTAGTCTCGGTCCCAATTAACTCGGAAAAAAGCTTTAACTACTGCCAGGTGCTAAGCATTTCCAACAATAGAATACTTGAACACTCTTCAATTAAAAATATTCATCTCTACTTATTTACAGAGTTCATTTCGTAATATGTATTTTTCAGTAAATTACCAGGTTTCTAGTAAAGATGAAAATTTCCAGAAAAATTTAAACCAGATTAAATACTGTACAGTTAAGACAACCTTAATCACTAATCGGCATTATAATTTTTTAGGAAAAAAAAATAGCGTAAAAGTTGCTGTGTGGGAAGGAATGCTTCTACAATCATTGCCATCTCGTATTTCGGGAAAATAACCAGCTTGGCTTATATAAGGGTCGTACAAATGAAAACGAAAATTATTTGTTTTATCCAAAGTGTATACAAGGAATTTAAAAATATTCTCCAAATGCGTTAAGGCATTTATCCCACTGTGTAGCAAGGTGTGTAATTCCTTTATGGAAGAAGTCTTTCGGTTGCGCGTGGAACATTCCAAAACCTCTTCCTTCACTTCATCGTCCAACAGAAACCTGGGGCCTTTCAGATCCTTCTTGAGATCCCCAAACACGTGAAAGTCACATGGGGATAAGTCAGGGCTGTAAGGTGGATGCTGCATTGCTTCCCAGTTGAAGTTTTTGATGAGGTCTACCGTTGCTTTCGAGGTGCGAGGACGCGCGTTGTAGTGGAAAAGAAGCACTCCTTCTGTAAGAAGTCCAGGGCGCTTGCATTTGATTGCCGCGTGCAGTGCCTTCAATGTTTCCCCATATTGTGCTGTGTTAACTGTGGTGCCTTTTTCACGAAAGTCCAGTAAAATCGGGCCTTTGCGATCAAAAACACTGTCAACATCACCTTCCCCGTGCTGTTTGTGATTGCTTTTGATTTTTTCAGAGGTGGTGACTCATAATGCTTCCATTGATGACTTTGACTTTTGCTTTCGAGCTGGACAAAGCGATCACGCACAGAGCTTCAAAGCACGAGCTATCGTTCTTTCTCACGTGATGCAACACTTACAAACTATTGTTCAATTTGCACGTGGGGTTTCGCAGTTGTTGAAAACAAAAACTTGCGATCCTTCACATAGTCTTCCCCCCCACACACACACAGAAATTTTCGTTTTCATTTGTACGACCCTTATATTAACTTATGAGAAGTGTTTTTTAAGTAAGTTCCATATGTAAATCTTTCATGCCCATAGCAGTGCTCTTGCACACACATTCCTACCATATCTTGCAAACAACCAAACAATGTTTATAGCTATGGCATCAGTGTGTATGTGTGTGCTTTTGATTATGTCATTAAATTGAAGTTCCACCAATGCGAAATACAGTCAGTTGTTCATTTTTTAAGAGCGAGAAACATGACTGCAACAGACGTGCTTTGCCGTATCAGTAAGGTCCTAATGCAATGGCCAATGTTGTGGCTACTAATGTTGCATGTCGGTGCAAGGCCACGACACAAGTGCTAATCAGCTCTTCTGGTTGGGAACAACTTGACCACCCTCCTTACAGTCTGGACCTTGCATCCAGTAACTTCCACCGGCTCCGGTACCTAAAGGAGTTTTTTGGCAGCGTGTGCTTTAGCGACGATGAAGTAATGAAAACTGCATAGCTTTCCTCATAGGCAGCAGGCTTCTATGAAGTGTGTGTATAGAAGCTCATTGAGTGCTATGGCAAGTATTTAAATAAACTAGTAGAAGAATACCCAAATTATTCTTAGAAACTGGGGAATTTTGAAGATATGTATAATAGTTTTGTTTTTATATTCCTCCAAACAGGCTGTGTGCATTAGGGGAATTATAAAATTGGCTAATTTCAAATATTTAAATCGTAATAATCGTCACTGATATTTATCCGTAAAGGAACTTGGAATTACTTTTCACAGCTCCATGTCTCGTAAGTATCGCCTTGAGGAGTTACTACCAGTGGTGGCTCGTAACTAAAATTTCTGGGGATGCTGTGTCAGAAGATTGTAATTTTTTTCAAGAACTATGGAATATCTACTGATATTAAGCTTAAGGATTATATAATATACATGTATAAAGGAAGTATTAAAGAAAAAAAGTCACGTTATATTGAATGTTATCGATTTCGAAAGTGAAACTGGGGGTGCTGCAGTTTCGCAGTGTCAATGCACAAGCCGGAGAATGGGTTCTATACATGATTTTTACAAATATTTAAATTAAATTTTTACTCAAACTAATTAAAGAACACATCTCTTAGATAATACACATAAATTTTCGCTTCTTAAATCCTCACTGATTTTTATAATTAATTTTTATAATTTGCCACTTAGCCCTGCCCACTAAAATGTCAATCAGCTCCTACGATCACGGCAGCCATTACAGCCTTGTCGTTGCATTGCCTTACTCGACACTTGCTAATGTTTTAGCTCGTAATCTGCACAAAAATTGGATAGTGTCAAACAACAGTCATACAAGTTTATCGTTAAGATGAGCGCAGTATACCTTCTGCAGCAGGACAATCATGGCAATTATCATCCACAACTTTCTCTTCATTTTCATCAATCGTCATTGAAACCATGTAATTTTTTGATTTACCGTAAGTATTCTACTATAATGCGATCCCATTTTCAGAGGCCAAAAAACCAGTAAAAATTTTACCCTCTTGTATAACGCGATCCCCATTTTTTGATTCGTCGCTAACTTAGGAGAAACAAAATGTGCAAGAATGTACAGAAAAAAATCTCTACTTTTTACAATTTGAAAAATGAATAACGTGGATGTATACAATTAAAAAACTTCAAAATCTGATTCATTATCACCTGATTCTTGAAAAAGTTCCTTAATACTGTACAGATGGTGGTTTATTATAAAATTTTATAATTAAATAATAAAAGGTTATTTAATTTTTAAGAAGACAAAAACGATACAGTTATGGTAGATTACTTGTACTTTTATTGTAAGTTCATTTTTTGAAATTATTAAAGTATACATTATGTATTCATGTGTTAGGTACTGTAATAAATATTCATTTGAACTTTAGAAAACGTTTTTGGACAACTTCAGGACATAGAACATAGTGGCTGTTAAAAATTTTACTGATTAAAAATTTATTTCACTTTTTACCTTTATTGTTACAAATTTATTTAATGGCATGCCTATATTGTTCAATTATTATCAATAAACGGCAGCAAGAGAAATTATAATAAATAAAACGTGATCCAGTGATTTTTTTTCCCCAATGGCGTCATTTTGTTTTTGAGAATTCATTTTTGCATTAGCTTTTGGGGAAGAAAAATTGAGAAAAAAAGGGAATTAATATGCTATATATCCTATATACTACATAACATTCTGTAATGTACCAGTATATTAAATATTTTATGCTAGTTTTCGTTTGAAATTCATCAGATCGAAGTTCGTTTGAAATCACCTTCCCTCCTCCAAGTTAACTTTTGGTGATGGAAAAGTAGATGGGAAATTGAGAAAAAAAACAAATTAATGCAATTTATATCAGTGGCCGTGCAGTACTTGAAATTTTTATCATCAATGGTTTAGCAAATAGAGATTTTCTTTAAGCCAGAATCTCATGTCTTTAGCCAAATTTAAAATTAAAAAAAATTATGAAGCATTTAAAATTAAAAATAATTTAATCACATGATAATCGCATTTTCGAGGTTGAAAATAAAAATTTTCCATTTAAATAGAATTAGCCAAATATGTTCGCCAAATGTGATTGTTTATTCGTCAGATTAGTTGAACTGTCACCACTGGCGATTTGGCGAGCGGACTGCGCGGACACTGTATATTGTTTAAATTGTATGATATCATACATAAATACTGTAATGTACCAGTATATTAAATATTTTATGCTAGTTTTAGTTTGAAATTCATCAGATTGAAGTTCCCCCCCGTTAGCTTTTGGCTACGTAAAAATGGACGGGAAATTGAGATAAAAAGCGAATTAATGTACTTTACCGTAAATATTGTATAATGCACTATAATATACCAATGTATTCAGTGTTATACACTATTTTCGTTTGAAGTTCGTCAGACCCTCCCCAGCTGTTATAGCGCTAATTTTTCCCTCTTCTATAATGAGATCTCACAAATTAAGGTGGTTTTTCAGGTCAAAATTTTCGCATTATAGTAGAATATTTATGGACAAATTTTACACTTAACAATGATTCCTGTTTAACATATCCTATAGAAGCATCTCCATACGTTTCATGTGCAGATTTGATACATCAAATTGATAAATAACTTTATGACAATGGAAAAATCAGCTTACATTGAAAATGGCTATAATAGTTATAAAAAGTTACAAAAAAATAATAATCATATTAAAAATCTATTTAATTCGGCTTCAGAATTTTACTTAATTCTGTCAATTTAATAAAATTATTTTATTAAAATATTATACGTCATTAATAATTATTTTAAAATATCAACAAACAAATTTAATATCAAACAATCACATGAAAATCGAGAAAAGAGAGTAAGAGAGAGGTTCTTCCACTTTTCCAAAACGTAATCCGTGAAACCATAAATGCACATTTCAGTTGCTATGCAATCACTGTTCAGTATGAGGTAGAGAAAAAGAGTAGAATCATTGTTCTGCTCTTTCTCTGCCTCATACTGAACGATGATTGCATAGCAATCGAAATGTACATTTATGATTTAATAAATTACGTTGTGGAAAAATAGAAGAATCTCTCTCTTCTTGACTAAGTATCCACAGCCACAATTTTGATTGTTACATTTATTTAAATCACATGAGAAGTTTGTTAGCTAGCTTCTTTAAATCCGCGACTTTAAGCTAATGTAAAGTATTCGTTGTTTGAAAAAAAAACTCTGCCACTATCAACGAATCTACTTTTTAGTTGGTTGTCTGATCTTGCCTCAATGAAACCTTCATCTGGTTTGACCATTTTTGTCTGTAAATGCACTGTTAGTAGCATGAATGACTTAAATAATGCGCACAAATCTGAGGCTGCAAGCTCATTAAAGGCCAAGCTTGACGTTGGTTGCTGATTAATGACATCACAACCAATCAGATGCGTTCTTGGTCAAATGATAAAATTGAGCTATTAAAAACGTTATTTTATTTATGAAAACAACTTCACAAAATTTTTACATTCCTATAAGTGGTTATTGAAACTGTTTCTTTCATTTTTATGAATTTTAAGCAAATTTTCTTTCATACATAGACCTCAATGGTACCGTAATTTACGATAATAACGCCGCAGTGGTAGTTAGGCCGCACCGATAAAAACGTATCATTTTAGGAAAAAAAACGGTAGTTAGGCCGCACCCCCCCCCCCCCACAATGTTTGAAAAAACTCTCTCACATGGAACAGATGTGACTGGGACAAACAGATATTTTTTAACTACCGTAATATTGTTAAATTTGGAAATGCCTGCTAATGTTTAGACCAGTATTCTGTAATTGAGGCTGTTCATATTTACCTAATGACTTTAAGAGTCAATAATTGCCGTAATCATACCTCAATGTCAAAATCATCCCAAAGAGTATCACTGTTTTCTTTTGACCAATAGACTTGGGGTATTGACAGTTTGGTCTTGATTTATGGTAGTTTGTGCAGATTTAAAATGATAAAAATATTTTATCATGTACCCAATCTGTTCTTTTTGTTCTTAACCAATCAACGTATGAAAAGCAAATGAAGTCCGGGCGGGGCAAATGACCGGAATCGATTTTTGACACAGCTGGAATCGACAATCGATTCGGAATCTACAGTATACCAGATTTTATTGTGAACTGAAATAAAAACTCAGGTACCAACAAAAACATTCAAATAAATATTTTATTTAAAAAACAAGTAATTTATTGCTGCTGATGGTCAGGGAAAGTAACGTGATCAACCGTTAGTTTGAGGTCGTTTTGAAGTTTATAGCCTACATTGATAGGTAAACCTTTCCCACTCACATATCGACAAAAAAATAACAAAACATCAAATTTCTTAATGAAATATCAAGTAAACTTTATTCAGTTTTAACATTTTTCATAACTTCACTGCATAAGCTTTGAACTGCTGTATACTGTTAATTAATCTATAACAGTCATTTTGTTGTGAATTTCATCAGGACAGTAGCTCTCGAGAATAAATTAAAAAGAATAAACATTATGGATGTAAACAATACAGAAGGAGAATTTTCTCCGATGGGAGTTGGAGTTTTTGTCCGGACCCCCCCTCCTCCACCGAAAATAATGTTGCATTCGTATTTTTTTGGCGCTGGGAAATTCCAATGAATAGGATTTAAACCACAGACTGCGTGATAGATTCTTTGTTGATACAAACAGGGTGTGTGGGGCAGTTTCATACGATTTTAAGCAGGGACTGCGTGAAAGGAGTAATTAAAGTTCTGTGATGTATATTATACGCTAATTTCGTTTAAGTTCATTATACGACTTTTCATTTGAAGTTCCGGCGCAAAAAAAAAATACGAATGTACCTTCTCAATCCATGAAGTACAACTTTGTTTCTATGTGATAAAATGGCGACGGCCAATGGTACATTGTGCATTGTACATACAGGAAAATTAAGGTACTGTAATGTATATTATGCGCTAATTTCGTTTGATTTTCATCAGGACGGAATGCAACTGCATCACTTCAAAGCAGTATCAGTTTTCTGAAATCGTTGTTGTCATGCTGTTTGGAAAAAAAAACTGTAGTTAGGCCGCAACGGTAGTTAGGCCGCACAGGCATTTTTTACAACGTTTTTATTAGATAAGCCGCGGCATTACTACCGTAAATTACGGTATTATCAAAAGACTTGCTAACTTCTTCACAGACTTTCAAAACATTAAAATGTCCTGAAATTGTCCTGAAATTTAAGCAAAATTGGGTCCTTAAATTTCTATTTTCACCACTCCGACCCCTGCGAAGGCATCTTGAAGCAGTAGAAGCTGCGAGAGCCGTAACATTGCTCCAAACGGGTCAATCATTTCGGACTGTGGCAAATGCCCTCAATGTGTCCTCTTCTGTCATTTTCCGATTGTGGACACGATTCCAGGCGGCTCGCCAGTACACACAAACAGCTGGGCAAGGTCACTGATGCTCAACAACCGCCAATCAAGATCGTTATGTGCGGACTTGTGCCCTGCGCCGAAGAACCTCAACGACCAGAGACCTGAGAAATGACCTGCAGATGTCAACTGGGGTAGCTGTTTCAGATCAAACAATCCGGAACAGATTACGTGAAGTTGGCTTGAGAGCCAGGCGACCAAATCGAGTGCCTAGGCTAACCCGCCAGCACATACAGGCGCGACTAGAGTTTGCACATCAACATGTCACCTGGCAGCTTCGTCACTGGCATTCTGTTCTCTTCACAGTCGAGTCAAGATTCCGCCTGACTCACTGTGATGGCCATCTACGTATCTGGAGACGACGTGGTGAGCGAAACACCGACGCAACAGTATGTGAGGATGTTGTTCCATTATGGTTTGGGCTGGCATCTCAATAGACCATCAAACAGATCTTGTGGTCGTCCGAGGGCGAATGACCACTGACGTTTATATTCGTGACATTCTGGAAGAACATGTGGTTGTTGCTGCACATGTCATAGGGCCTGGATTCCTTCTGATGCAGGATAATGCTCGTCCACACACTGCAGCTGTCACTCAAGACTTCCTACGGTTGCATGGCATTCGGACCACGAGGTGGCTTGCAATGAGTCCAGACCTAAATCCCCTTGAACATCTTTGGGACATGCTTGACAGGCGAATTCGACACCGCCCTTCAGCTCCAGAAACACTAGAACAGCTCATCCAGGCACTTACTGAGGAATGGGACCAGCTTCCCCAAGATCACATCCGTTGACTGATACGGAGCATGCCTCGAAGGTGCATGGAGGTTACTGCAGCCCATGGTAGGCATACACATTACTGAGTGGTGCAAAAACTGATCCCTGGAAGAAACAGGGCATTCTCCTCACAACGTCCAAAGGACATTTCACTTTGTTTTAGGCAGGGGTTCTGCAGTTTCTTGTTTTTTCTTTATGTTTCTTCACCAGTTGTTTCAATAATGCATTCTATTGTTAAATAAAGCGTCTTTTAATGATCACACAGCAATTTTGTCCATATTATTCATAGTTGTTTCTGCATGCTCCTTAATAGAAGTGTTTCTTTAAATGGTTTGAGCAGTGTATATCTAATGGCAGGATTCTCCCCAGGCCTTTTTCAAATGGCACGATTCCCAGCTTATTTTGGTGAGTATCCGGCTGAATACATGAAAAACTGGACAATACCATATACTGTTTTGTT
This sequence comes from Rhysida immarginata, assembly GCA_023313115.1. Lineage (NCBI taxonomy): Eukaryota > Metazoa > Arthropoda > Chilopoda > Scolopendromorpha > Scolopendridae > Rhysida > Rhysida immarginata. The sequence goes on along the minus strand of JAHWFO010038146.1, from coordinate 68,941 downwards.
TTTAATGTTTCCCATCTGGCTATTTTTTCTTAGCGCCCACTAATAAGATTTTTTTGGGGAGAACACTGTTGAAAGGGGTATTGTTAAATTTAATTTAATATGTTAAATTATGATCAACTGAATTAAAAATTCATTTCTTCCTTAGATTGCCAGAAATGATTCAGGCTATTCAAATGGATATGCATATGTTGAATTTTCAAAACCAGAAGAGGCTGTTGATGCCATTAAGAAATTCAATGGAAGATTTTGGCATGGAAAAAAGATGTTAGTATTTATTTGTTATTATAGGAGTAAAATTAACTTCATTATTTATCGTTGAAGGCTTTATTTCCAATATAAACAAAATATTGATGCTATTATTCAATCTTGAGTACAGATTATTATTCAGTATTTTCAAATTCATTGTTCATTATTGAAATGCTTGATAATTAGGTGATAATTTTGGTAATACTAATTTAATCCCGAAAACTTCTGTGTATATTGAATTCGCGGATAACTGGACCAAAGCCTTGTGAGAAGACAGGATTTAGGGGATGTCGAGGAAATTATTTTTTATCTTTATCATCCCGTATAAAAATGTCTACATGTACCGTAATTTTCGGCAGTAACACCGCTGCGGCTGATACGCCGCAGCAGCAAAAATGTAACATAAGTCTAAAATCTCCGACACTAACACCGCGGCGGCCG
>JAHWFO010038146.1:0-29098 GCA_023313115.1 Rhysida immarginata | reverse complement strand
TAACGAAATTTTTTTATGGTCCCCTGAGATTCGTTATAGTGAGGTTCGACCTGTATTTAGTTACATCTCCATTTTTTTTAATTACTTCAGTAATTCTATCAGGCATGGAGTTAATTAACTTTTCATATTGTTCAGGGGTGATTTTGTCCCATTCATTTTGCAAGACAGTTTTCAGTTCATCCTTTGTTGTTGGTTGACGTCTGTGCACCACTTTCTTTAGCATTCCCCAAACATTCTCGATGGGTGACATATCTGGACTACTAGCAGGCCATGGTAATATGTTCACAGCTTGTTTCTCAAACCAACCTTCAACTACCTTTGCTGTATGGCATGGTGCGTTGTCTTGCTGAAAAATAGCATCTTCGCTATTAGTTGGATACAGCTTCTTAATTGATGGAATCAAATTCTCCTCCAAAATGTTTATGTATTTTAGAGCATTAACAGTTCCATCAATAAATTGCAGTTTTCCTACTCCTGATGCACTCATGCAACCCCACACCATCAGGCTGAGGGGATGCTTCACATTTGTGCGAATGCAGGATGGATGAAAAGCTTCAGCAGCCTGCCGGATGACGCGTGATGAGCGGTTACCCACACACACTTCAAACTTTGACTCATCTGAGAAAATCACTTTTTTCCACAAATCTAGAGTCCATGTCCTACGTCCTCTGGCCCATTCTAGTCTTGCCTTCTTGTTCCTCTTTGTCAGGAGGGGTTTGTCTTTGGCCTTGTAAAATTTGTAGCCCATGTTGTGAAGGCGACGACGGCAGGTTGAAGTAGACACTTGCTTCTTTATTGCATTGGTCCATGAGGAATTAATTTCGGAAGCAGTTGAATGCCTCTTCGTTTTCACTATCCTTCGTAGTGCTCGGTTTTCTGCTGCAGTTGTTGCTTTTGGCCGTCCAGTTGACTTTCCTATGGAGATGTCCCCTGTGGTTTTGTATTTCTTAACAATGTCCTTCACAGTTGACGGACTGATATTCAATATCCTTGTGATTTCACCAGCAGACTTTTGTTCTTCTTTGTGTTTTTTAATGATAAGTTGCCGAATATCAGTTGAAAGCGCTTTTCCACGTGGCATGATTGTTCAAAGAAGATGTGTCGTTATAGAATATCACGTTGTAATACCACATTGGTGTTTATTATTGTCTATTTATACGTTTTACATTACAAGAACAAGGAAAGTCATAGATCACGTGACAAAACATTTTTAGAATAATTTTTTATATGCAAATAGTCTTCGGCCAAACCATTTTGAAGCGAAAATGGAATGGCCGAACCATTTTGAAACAAATGTCTTTTTTTTAACTGAAAATAATGATGCTAGAACCCAGCTTTAAATGTTTCATAATTTTTTTTAAAATATTAGAAATAACCAAACTTTGTAACTTTAAAAAGACTTTTCAGATCAAAGAAATATTTTTTTTATAATAAAATTTTCTAGTAGATGTGGCACGAAACTTTCGAGGTGGCCGAACCATTTTGGAAAAGGGTTGTATATGATATGGCTAAGTATGACTCGGATAGCAGTTCTGAATTCTCTTCAAGCAACAAATATTTCGATGGGGATTTTTAAAACTATTCTATGAAGTATAATTGTAAATCGTGAAATTAAGCCATACCAATTGGAGCCGCAAATAAAAAGATTTGCCACTTGAACTTCTAGGCAATTACCATGATGGGAAAAACGCCCCTGCCACATCGCTTAATATTCATAACATGTATGATTTTTAGACAGTTATCTAATTAACTTTTATTATTTATACAGGCAATATAGATATACTAGGTTATGGGCTATTTACGAATTGGATCTAGGGTAGGCTTGAGAAAAATAACAGAAAAGTTTTTCCAAATTGCGTTGTGAGCATTATCAGGAAAGAGTTTCCAGGAGTAGTGTGCGTTTAAATACCGAAGATATTAAAGACATATTTATAGCATATTTACATTTATTCCTACAGTGTTTCTATTCATTCATCATTTATTCCTACTTAGTTTCCTTTATCTGCTTATCAATAAAATTTGAATTTCCTTACAAAAAAATCTTTGAGTAATTTTTCAGTAATAAAACATTTTTGATTCTGTTTCTTAAATAATAGACAATTTCGGATTTTTCGTACAAAATCAAAAACAAAACACGAAAATGACATAATTTAAGTGGCAATTTCGTATTTGTTCGTCATTATTTTTTGTTTTCGTCAAACAAGTTGCACTGTGCGCACGAAACCGGCTTTTCATTTTTACGAAACGAAATTTGTTTCCCTTGCAGCATTCGACCCTGTTCAAAGTGGATTCTTCCAGTCGATTTGAAAGTTAGTTATCAACATTTTAGAATACACATTTTATCAACAGTTTGCTTAAGCTACTGCAGTCAGTAATTCATGTTTATTTAATAGGGTTGTTTGTGCTGTCGAAATGCACTGTACGTCCAAACTTTTTCTTCGACGGAACTAAAGTTTGGCCTCCATTATGAATCGGGGAGCTGATGCGCAGACGAATGCGCACTCGTTTCGTCATACACGAAATTCCCTACGAAAATCTTGAAAAAATTCTGTTACATAAGTGACGAAAATGAAAATTTTTTAAATGTCGTATTAATTTTTCGTTTTCGTATCTTTTTGATTTTCGTACGAAAAATCACAAACTGTCTAATAACAGGCAGTATTTTCATTTATTTATTTGGATTATAGCGAGTTTTGTATATAGATACAACATATTTTTTGCTTGGACGATTACACATATCTGATAAAAGTGGTGGTTTTGAATAGTTTCTTTTCCTATTTTTTCTTTGGTAAATAATTGGATCGACCTCATATTCACACAGAACAGACCCTGTTGCTTTTGCCAGGATTCCATGTATCTGTCCAAAAAAAATCTATCCATTGCTTTTTTCTTATTTCTTGAGCAGAAAAGGGTGAAGCATAATTGTTATACACGAATACCGAACAAGTTTATAAGGCATGGCCAAATCGATGTCATGTTAATCGTGAGCAAAACTGTGCTGATTTGGAAAGAAGAGTTTCCAAATTCATTCAGTATCATTCATATAACGTCTCCTTTTTTCAAATCATTTAGTCGTGACTTTACTAACCTAAGCTACACACATTTCAATACACATTCCTTTACACAGAGGTCATTAAATTAAAATGGCCAAGGTAATATTTGGAAACTCTTTCTTGTATGTTTACTTAAAAAAATCACTGTGTGAAGATTACAAGCAATTAGATGAGCTCTCTAACATCTCCTACTGAATTGTGGAGCAGGCCGATGACGTCACATCGCCACATTGCTAACAAAATCATGGCGGACGCCGTTTTTCGTTCACTGTCGTATTTTGCCGTTTTCATCGCAGATTTTTAAGGAATATGATGATTTTTATAGAAAATTATTAATGAAAGTGTACTATAAATGTCATGAACTAACAAAATTTAAATAAAAAAGAGTATGTGATTTTTAGTGGTATTTGTCCTTTAAGTTCACTGATTAAATACTTAATGTGGGGATAGAAGTTCAAAGCAGAATCAAAATTTGAACGTAATATTTTATGAATGTTTGTATCTATTGGTATCAGCTAAATTGTCATGTGAACTCTCTTTTTAACACTTCTATTTGGATTGATTTCCGTAGCTCTTGGTGGAACCAATTCCTTTGGAGATTTTTCCTAATGTCAAATGCTGAGGTTAGCAAAATATTGTCAACATAAGCTTTGAGCTTTAAGTAAAGCAGCATAGAAAAAAATTGGGCTAATGAACAGAGCAAAATCCACAACAAAAGATAATTATAAAGATGCTTAATACCGATCAGAGCATTTTACCGTAATTTCGCGCGGATAATCTGCCTCCCAGATATTCCACAGGATAAAGAAAACCACCTTTCCTTTAAAAATTTTCTCTGATAATCTGCTTCTCAGAAAATCCGCGGAATGTCTAAGAGTTCAAGGCCTAAATAATCCCGCTCATGTAAAAAATGGCTCATCTTCTCAAAATGTATAAACATTCTATCTCCAATCCCAGCTCGGAATATCATTTCTAATTAAAAACCAATGTAAATTCAGTATTTAACTTAAGAATAATAAATGTTTTCAAAAAAAGAAATTGTGTTTTTCCGATCAAGTCAAAGTTCTTGACGTTTGGATAGCCACTGTCAAAATTAATTTTCTTTTCGATATTTCTAAGAATTATCACATAAATTCGTTTTTAACTGTGTATTAGTTTTTCTTTAGCAGAAGTATGCTAGAAATTGCAAGAAAATTCAGTTAGGGTCTGTGTTAAATAAAAATGGTCAAGCGACCCTTATTGGATCACATTGTGCTCTGAAGCGTGGGTGGGGTGGGGCGGGGCCAGAAGGCACCTCAGTAACAACAGTAACCACCTACGCGAACAGGTGCGGGTTTTTAGAACTTCACTGCTCTCGCTATCACGTCGTCACCTTCACTGCAACACACGCTCAAAAAAAAAAACAAGATGCACTCCCAACAAAGGGAAAAACAGTCGCAACTCATTAAAAAGTAATTAACCAAAAAGTTCTTGAGCGATTGTTACCCGGTAATCATCGCCGTAACCGGATAACAATCAACTTTTACAACGAAAGATCGATTTATAAAAAAAAGTAATATTACAGCAACATTTTGTAAATCAAACAACACAGTATTCACCCTATAAATCGTCACAAACGATCACGAACACAACACCCACACATTTCAAACCCACCACATTCACAAACAGTTCGAGCACAAAATTCATTCTACACAATTACAACTATCAAACAAACGAACTCCAGGGAAATAGTTTCAAAATAAACAAATTTTTTATATTCCTTCTAAAACTATAAACAAAACACACTGACACCAGTCACAACTTCATATGGATTGACCCGATAATGATGAAAAAAGGAAGGAAAAAGTCTGTTATCTGGATTTTGCAACTTGTGACCCTGGTTGAAATCCAGATTATGGAATTTTTCCTTTCATTTTTCATCTTAACATTTAAGCTATTTGATAACTCAGAAAAATGCAGACAGTTTTCTTAAGTCAAGTTTTAGCATACTTATGGAGTGGTGATACATCTGTTTTATGTGGGTTATTGGTCCATAATTATGGGCACAAAATATAATGCTGGTCATAGAGATTAGGTTGAATTTGTAGGCGAAAAAATTTTACAAAACATAAGTAAAACAAATTATTGGCATTTGTCTTTTGAGCCTTTCATGTTTAACCTAGGACTAAGATTACTAAGGTCTCTCTCAAAGTATACAGATTTTGTAAAAAACTGACAAACTGCACTCCTGTTTATTTTTTGACAAAACAAAAATAAATATCATTTATTTACACCATGAACAAGAATATTCCTAATTTTCAAGAATATACATTGGTTTTTTTTTTAGTACAAAAAAATCATGTCAGTATAATCAGTACAAATAAGTGTCTCATAAGGATAGAGATTCACTCAAATTAACCAACATTTTCAAGTAATGTTAAAATAAATTTATCATTGGACTTAATTACTTGCAAAAACTCTATCTTTCATTGATGTAATCAAGTTTTGTAGAAAATTTGGATCTAAATTAAACCATGCCTTTTCAATTTCACTTTTTAATTCCATAGGAAGAGAACTGTTTACCATTGGCATAAATTTTGCATGTAATCACTCCCCAAAAGTTTTCAATAAAATTTTTATTGGGACTTTTGGCTGGTAATTTCATCACATTGATAACTTGTTGATCACGATTTATGTATACTGGCATTGTCCTGCTGGAAAATGCTGTTGTTTCCAGCCAATAAGGACCTGAAAGGCAATAAGTGACTTTACAGTGTTTCTTGATATTTTGAGGAGTTTTGTCTTCCAGTCAGAAATGCCAAAGTAGTAGTCCCGTTGAATGAAAACCCACCTCACACCATCTCACTTCCACCACCTTGCCGGCTGCTAAAAAAGGATTCTGGTTCCTTCCTAATATCAAGGCGTAGAATGCATTTCTGTCGGGACCGTCCAGGTTCCACTTCTTTTCATTGGAAAAAAACTCAACAAGTCACTCATCCGTCCTTAACATATGCTTTCAAGCCCATCCCAATCGCGCTCTCTTGTGGGTCTTTGCTTAGACATATTTCTTCTGCTCCTTAGCATAAATCAGTACAGGATTTGCCTTAATTGATCTAAGTACGATATCTTTAGCTCAATTGTTAGTATTGACTTTATCAATAGCAGCATGCCGAAAAGTCTGGCAATCAACTCGTTTACTAGTGCTTCTTGGCCATCAGGTTCTTTTCTTAGTTTCAAAAAATTCCTAGTTTTGTGGTTGTTTTGTGACTAACAGACTTGGATCTTTAAATTGCATTACAAATTTCTTTAACCATCTGGCAAATCGCTTCCAACCTCCAGATTTCACTTATTTCTTCTTTAGAAATGTCTTTTCCACGAGGCATGTTTGTTGGCAATGCAAGCACTGTTTTTATTGTGCAATATGTAAAAATTATGGATTAATTTCCCATGTGTTATTCCAAAATATTAATTTCTTTTTGTTTAAACAGGTGTCAACTATTTATTTTTGGGTGAGCCTCTGTACTTATGAGACACTCATTTGTGCTGATTATTGTAACTTTTTTTTTTGTACTGAAAAGAAACAATATATCAGGTCCAGGGGTAAATTTTTTCGTTTTTGCAAATATTATAATTGGTGCTCAGATAATGCATAAATGAATTTTTTTTTATTCATAGAAATAATCTCCATCATTATCAACAATTTTCTCCCAACGAGATACTAAATCATAAATTCATGACTTTATAAATTTTTTATAAAAGTCACGAGTTTTACAGTTGAAAAACGCACCTAATTCATGTTTTAGCTCTTCTTCTGTTTTGAAGTAGTTGTTCCTCAAATGGTTATAGAGAGATCGGAAAAGGTGATAATCTGTTGGAGAGATATCCGGAGAGTACGCTGGATGAGGTAAACACTTTCTAGGTAAGTTTGTTTATTGCCTAGCGTGTCAGCTTTGCCATATGTGGACGTGCGTTGTGATGAAGAAAAACAATACCGTTATGGTACGCAAGAGCTGGCTGTTTTTGCTTGATTTTTTTCATGTGTACGTTGAAGCTGACCAACATACATGTCTGCTATGATAGTTTGTCCTGGATTTTGGAGCTCATAATGGATTACACCAGCTGTTGTCCACTAAAAACTCAAGAGAATCTTCAAGATGCTCATTACCAGTTCTAAATTTTTGAACCAATTCTGTGTCGTCCGGTCGGTGACAGAATTGTCACTGAATGCTGTACAAATGTTACGAGCAGCCTCCGCTGCTTTATGGCCAAGTTTAAATTCATACAACAGGCAGGCTCAAATTATTGGTGATGTAGGTGCCATTTCAGACGTTTTTTTCATAATAAAATTGAATGTTTTCACTTAGACAAGTAAGTGCAAAAGAATGACCAATCATTTCTCTTTAATGTATAAAAAATTTGCATTATTCAAATCATCCTATGAGAGGATTGTAACCATTCAAAAAGTAAGAGTGAAGAAACGCAAAAACTTTCCCCTGGACCTGATATATTCTTGAAAATTTGGAATAATCTTGTTTATAGATAAATTAATATCAGACATTTACAAGGTGTGGATACATAACAAATAGAAGGTAGGAGGCAACACTTGTCCACAAAAGTTTATTCACAAGTGGATAAGTGTTGCCTCCTACCTTCTATTTTTTAATCTTGTTTATAGTGTAAATAAATGATATTTAGTTTTGTTTTCAAAATATTCAAAAAATAGACAGTGTGCAAACACATCAGTTTTCTTACAGAGTTTCTGTACCTTTTGAGACGGACCTTATACATGTATACTCCAAAATCGATGGATAAATAAAAGCTTAAATTTTACTGCTAGGCTTCATCAGAATTTCTTTTTTTTATTGTTGTAGTTAATAATTACTATTTTGCACTTATTTACTATGTTTATTTATGTTGTGATAGGATTGCCTAAGGCCCAGTTATTTGTTTACACTCCTTCGGCTGTAAATATTCCTCAAGGCTACCAAAAATTTCAGAAGCCAGGGTCTACCCAAAATAAAAATCAGGTATTTTTCTATAAAATAACAATAATTATAGTAGTATGCCACTTATGTAGGTGAATATAAAATAATAAATGAAAGGAAAAATTCCATGACCTGGGATTGAAATAACTTGTCAGGGTTCGTGCTTACTCGCAATTTACGCGTCAAATGGGCATTTTTGCTAAAAATTGACTCGTGATTTTTTGACCAGAAAGTTAAAATTGACTTGTTAAATTTTGAATAGCATCAGCCCATATCTTTCTCACCACATTTTAACCTCACTTCATTTTGTCACAAGCGGTCTTGTTTAAATATCTAATTAACTATAACAGTAACTATAGAAATTGTGGATGCATGTAAAAATATGGAAGTTAAAAAGAATCTAAATTTTGACTCGCATCTTCGGAAATTTGATTCGCAGTTTTCAGACTTGGGAGTCAAATTGACTCGTATATATTTTGTCTTAGCGCGAACCCTAACTTGTAGTCCTTGGTTCAGCTGCGTATGACAGAATTTTTACTTTTACATATTGTACGTGTATTACTTTATACTCAACAAATTATTGAAGTAATTTTTCCAAACAGTATACATGTATTTACTGGATTTCTAGATACAAAAATTGAATTATGCATAAAGTTTTAAGTTTCAATTAGAATATACTGGAGCAATATTTACACTGGTCAACAGCCAAAAAAGCTCAAGGAATCAAATTAGATGTTTCTTGTAGTATTTTTAATGCTGATTACAAAAATGAAAACAAAACTTTTCTATCATCAGTTTTTAGAAATCGCCATATCCAGTTGTTCAGTTTCTATGCGTATTTCGCAAGCTCGCACTCCTATTTGTTACTCTTATTACGCATATGACTGTCCTACTCACAAATGAAACGGCAGTAGTTGGTGTAGCTTCTCTGTATGCTTGAAAGAAGTCCAACAATGTTCAAATCTCCAAAAGTATATCATTTGTACTGATTATATTTAATCAAATTAAGCAGCTGCTCCATTTTTCTTAGGATTCCTACATACTGTATTGTCCTGAATATAAGATGCGGTTTTTTCATGAAAATAAGGTGTCAAAAAATGGGGGTCATCTTATAGTCGTAATCTCAGATTTGGGAAAAAAAACTTGGTGCCCCCCCCCCCTCCTCTTCCCGATAGAAGAGCAGCCGTTAAAAAACTATCCATTTTAAGCCTAAGCACAGTTGAAAATTGTTTATTAACGTAAGAAATTGCGCAGAAATAACTATTTTAAGAACTTCCACTGCCATTGCTATCCCAGAAGCTATTGCCAATATGACGTTGGGCCAATTACATCCCTGCATAACCACGTGATTGGACGAAAGCCTGAAAAGATTGTGTGAATTGCATACTGTGAAACTCTTTACAAAAGCAACAGATACGGATAATTTGCTTTTAAAAATCAAGCATTTTATAATGATAATTTTTTGACTTAAAATAAACGGTTAATAAAAGATAGAAATTTTGATAGGGATGTCAGAAAGACTAACATCAATATCGTGGCTTTAATCATCAACCAGACGTAATTGTTACGCAGGTAAATATCAAATTTTTGTAATTTCTAAATCCATATGTTATTTGGAAATAATAAATGATCCAGTATAATAATGTGTTCTTTCATTGCAATACATTAATACATTAACGTAAACAATTATTCAATGGATAATGAATTCCACAGGGTTTAAGAACATCGAAATGAAACAACGATGGTGCAGAAACATCGAAAATTCGAGGGCTGATACTTTTTTGAACATTGATATATTGGCTAACATCGATACTATCGCCTAGTTTAATTTCATTTACAGCTATGCATTAATAAATCTAATCAAGGCATGCAAATGAAAAATGTTCTTAAGAAATTGAGCATGCAAACACGTGCGAATTTTTTAGTGTATTTCCTTAAACGCAATTTCTTCTTAACCTTCAACTTTCATAACCATCCAGTGTTCTGTTTTGGACTTCGAGGGTGGGACCACTGGTTTTCATTATTAATCTTTGATGGTGACAAGAATGTTGTCACTTTTTTATTGCGAGTTTGAATTTTAAACAAGGAATAAATGTGAGATTGGAGAGATCGTAAAAAAGTAAAAAAAAATAAAAAAAATAAAAAATAAGAGCGGCCAACAAATGGAGAAAAGCATCCATAAGCTCTCTGCCAACAGTAATAGAAGAAAATAGCAGAGTTTTAGAAATGACGCAACAGCCGTGTGAAATTTTGTTATAGTAATGGTTAATAAAGACAAAGTAAATAACAACTCTTTAACCACAACAAAAATTAAGTAAAAAGAAAAATACAACCTAATCCTAGAAGCGCTTTTCGAGGGCAAAGCTCTCATCATTCAGCAGGTGGAAAAGAAGGGAGTAACACACCAGATGATGAGAGCTTCGCCCTCGAAAAGCGCTTCTAGGATTAGGTTGTATTTTTCTTTTTACTTAATTTTTGTTGTGGTTAAAGAGTTGTTATTTACTTTGTCTTTATTTATCATATCCACATTTTCTTCCCATTTGTATATTTATTTCTGGTTTCCCCAGGAGTTTATACTTTTATCATAGTAATCGTTAATTAGAATAGATGAGGAGTTATATCCTATTACATGTGACTAATACTTTTGCTTATGTGTGGGACAATAAACATTCAAGCTTGGACAGATTCTAACTTATAACTTGATGGACACAAGAGTTGGAAACCTGTGCCCTAGCTCATATTCAATAAATTTTGGTAGGTCATCTTATATTCAAAGTTGCCACAGACCTTGAAATCCTTGAAAAGTCAGGGAACTAAAAAATGGTCAGGGAAATCAGTGAAAAGTCAGTGAATTTTGAAAATGGGTCAGGGAAAATTATTTTGCTGACTTATCAGCTGTCTACTGGGTGTTTCAAAAATACTTTTACAAACTTTTAGGGGAGGTAGTATGGGTGATTCTAAGCAAAAAAAAAATTCATATGAACATGGGTCCAAATTTGAACGCTAACAGAGATATGAACAGAAATAAAAATGCCACCACCATGATCAACAAGTTAAGTTTCTGTAACTCCTAGGATAAAGAATTTTGGAGGAATAATAGGGTACATGAAACTGTGTACATCGTTAAAATATGATCGTATTCCAACAAGTAGTTTCCAAGTTATGCATTCACAATTAGAACAGTGCTCACATGCGAGTACTAGCTAACACGTCTTACGATGTTGAGTGCATAACTCAGAAACTACTCGTTGGAATTAGAGCAAATTTTAATGGTATGCACAATTTTATGTACCCTATTATTCTTCCAGATTTCATCATCCTAGATTTTATAGAACCAGAGTTATTTACATGTTGATCTTGGTGGCGGCTTTATTATTTCTGCTTAGAATCACCCATATTTCCTCCCCTAAAAGTTTGTAAAAGTATGGTATTTTAAAATATCCTATATAGGGCCCTATTGGCCATGCCAATTTATCTTTGATCAACAATTACTACTAGATTTAGGTACTGTAACAAAATCACTCGGCAATATCGGCCGCCTTTGCTTATACATACTTATATTTATATTACGAATATAAGTAATTTATATTCGAATATAATTTATATTTTGAAAGGCAGTGACGTTTTGTGATACGAGTGCAGCCAGGTCCAGGCTTTCCAGTGCCTTAGAAACATTCTCTACCAAAAACTGGGTTTCTAGTCAGACATGTGATTCAATTGAAAAAGAATTTAGGTCGCTTACTTCTCAGTTGAATTCAAGAATTTATGCAGAGAATACCAAAGAAAAATGAGAGTAGACCATTTTTGGAGAGATTTTCTGAAAGGCTAAGAAAAATTGGAAAATTTATATAGATTTTTTAAACCAGTGCTGATTTTAAGCCATGGGCAAGCTTTTGTGGAAAGAGGCTTCTCTGTAAACAAAGAGCTCATGGTTGAAAATCAACTAAATGAGTCTCTGATTCCCGAAAGGAGGGTGTATGACGACTTGAAAAGTGAAGGAGGTGTGCATAGCGTTCAAGTTGACAAGAAATGACACATTCATTTAGGAACATGAGGGGTAGATACAGGATGACAATTATTGAGCTATATGAAACAAAAAATCAAATTTTCAAAAACTACTGAGTTCAAAAATTTTATTCAAATGTAAAAAATAACTAGAGATATTCAGATTTAGTTTATGACATGTTCAATAGGCTTGCCATCAAAGTCTATGATGTGGTGATGACAAAGAGCAAAATTCTGCATCTGCAAACTCGCTGAAGTGTCGAGACATTGATGCTTTCAGTGACCTCCTGAATGGCTGTTTTGAGCTCCGCGATGATTTCGGGGTTATTTGTGTAAACTTTATCTTTAATATTGCCCCACAAAAATGAGTCACAAGGTTGAGATCAGGAGAATATGGCGGCCAAGCAATCCCCATTCCAGTGGCCTCTGCGTACCCCAAAGCCAGAATGCGCTCGCCAAAGTGCTCTTCCAGGACTTCAAACACTCTATGTTCCGGTGGGGTCGTGCTCTGACCCGCATGAACCACATGTTTTTGAAATCTGGGTCACTTTGGATAATAGGGATGAGATCATTTTCTAAAATTTTCAACAAAAAATGAACAACAACAACAATACGAGTGTGCTTGCTCAAAAAATTCCAACATGCCCTGCATTTAACTGCCAAGTTTTAACTGAATCTCACCAATTGTTCAGAAGTTATCAAGTTTTTTTTTTCATATAGCTCAATAATTGTCACCCTGAATGAGGACGCCTAAAAAAAAAATCACGTTCTAATAGAGAAGCGGAAAATGCCAAAGCTGCATCCAAGAGGTCCCTTCTAAATAAAATAGAGGAACTGAAAGCATAAAGAGCTAAACTTCTGTCTGAGAAAGCTAGTGCGCTGGGTACTCTTGATGATCAGATACTTTTATGTTTTTGTTCCTGCCATGATTAACATCAATTAATTTTATTTACCCCCGACGTATGGTCTAAACTAAGTATAAATGTGCTATGGTGACCAGAAACAACAACGACACAACGAATAGAAAAACATCCATGCCTGAGTGGGATTCAAACCCAGGGCCCTTAGCGTCGTTGGTGATTTTTAAACCCCTAGACCATAGAGCCGAAGTAAGTTTGATCCGGTTGGTTCTTACAAGTGTATAATATCTTACAAGTGGTTGCCAAGTCCATAACAGCCAGGCAGAGCGTATCTCTCAAACTGATGGGCCAATTTCAGTGCGGTTTTTTAATTGAATGCTAGGCAAAAATAACCAGATCCCTGAAAAAACATAGAATAGATATATCATGTTTTGGCTCATTCAATTGGTTCTTATGAGTAGTTGTCAATGATGATCAAGTTCTGATAATATAGCTAGAAGATGGTCACAGGCAATTCAGCTTTATTAAAAAATTATTAAGGTGCGAGTCACTGAGGGTTCCATACTGTAACTCTGAGTAAAAAAGTTATGAATTATCACAGTAAACTTAGGAGGCGAACGAACATGTTAGCAAAACAATAAGGTTCCGTTGGACCCTTCAGGTGTACAGAACCCTAAAAACAAAACTAATTACACTACATGATCAAAGGAGTTGGGACACCTGTTGCTCTACTGTAAAGCTGCAAATAGCTTCAATCAGTAGTGTGTAGGGCCACCCCGAGCTGCTATCACTGCCTCCATCCTACATGGCATACTGTCCACAAGTTTATGGTATGTGTCCACAGGTATTGACCTCCATTCCTCGAGGAGTGTCGTGGTCAGTTCCTGGACAGATGTAGGGCGAACCATCCTGGATCTCACACGTCGTTTCGATTCGTCCCAAAGATGATTGATGGGATTGAGATCAGGACTCTGGGTGGGCCAATCCAGTTCTTCATCCCGCATCTCGCCAAACCAGTCGGATATGGATCTTGCTTTATGGCAAGACGAATTGTCGTGCTGGAAGAGGAACGGCCCGTCACCGAAGTGTTCCCACAGCGCTGGAAGTGCCCCGTTATCCAGAATGGTCCTGTAGCCATCAGCATTGAGGTTTCCGTCCAGTCCAGGAGAAACGCCCCAGGTGTTCACAGGGGTGTCCCAACTCCTTTGATCATGTAGTGTACATTACAATAGCAATATAACCTATGCTCACATGATGAGGGAAAATGTCGTGAAGAAATCTAGACATTCGGCTATCTGAACAAGAAATATCTGCTTCAGATAACTGAATGTGTAATAATGATCCGAATGGCCTGAATTCCCTGTAACAAGGGTTATAGAAGTATGATGGCAGTCACACAAAACTGTCTTATATTTACAATAAATGATGAAAATACCCCCGATACATAAAACGATCCTTTAAAATGTAAAAAATAATAATTTCAAATTATTGTTGACACTCAAATGCCTCGGGGACTGCTAAGAAAAGAAAATGGATAGTTAAGAAAATAAACTTGGACCTATGTTTTAGAATATGTACACACAATACGTTTGTTTACTTATTTTGTTTTAAGTAAATTTTAACTACCTACTTTATTTATTTAGCAGTCCCCAATTAAGGGTCAACTATAATTTGAAACTATTATTTTTACTTTCTAAAGGATCGTTTTTATGTGTCAGGGTTTTTTTTTTTTTGTTTTTTTTAAATTTATGATTTTTGTTCATTATGTTTGATAGGTTTGAATGTACAATTCTTATAGTGTTAAGTTACCGTAATTTTCGGGAGTAACTCCTCGGCGTTTCTGTTATTAAAAGTTAAAAATTCGGCGTGTGCGGCGTATCAGCCACCGCGGCGCTACTACCGGAGATTTTACAAAAAAAAAAAAAAAAAAAAAAAAAAAAAAAAGATAGATAGATTCTACACATGATTAAAAATTCACTCCGATAACGATCGAGCGTGATTGTTCATCAACAGCGGGTGATTCACTCGATAATAAAGCACTCTTATCATCGACGAATTTATAGTATCGATGGATTCTATCGACGTTTTCATCGAATGACTTTGGAAACATCGATGTTTTCCGCAAATCGCGCAGTGTAATCAGTCATCAACAGGAAATAAATTATTTCAAATAATCCACGCTTTTAGTGTGGCTTTTTGCCCAGAGAGGCCATTTGGCTAATGATCAACTGGTCTAATTTTCGCGTTCGTCAATAGAGGGCAACCAATCAGAATAATCGACGCCCGCTAGAGGTCAACCAATCAGAATAATTGACGCCCGCTAGTATGACACCTGTTGCGATATATAAGGGGTCGCTTTTGGTTTCATGGCAACCAGTATTTGGTTTCCATTTCGACGAGCATAATCTCCCAGTATTTCTCTCTCCAACGACTTTTGACTTTCGACCGTTTATCTTTATTTCATTCCGATTCGGAAACATCGGATTTTGAAGGATTCGAATAATAAAATATATCTTATAAATATTGAATTTTGGTTTGTTTATTGAATTTCTTATAAAACGCGATTATACAAAACGGACCGTGTGTGATGGGAGGGGGGGGGGTGTGCGGCGCTACTCCCGGAGATTTAACATTTTTGTTAAATTTTGGCGTGTGCGGCGTATCAGCCGCCGCGGCGTTACTCCCGAAAATTACGGTAATTTTTATTATCATGGTTATATTAATGTGCTAAGTATAACTTGTGTATATTCACCTGAGTGAATTAAACTTTTATTAAAATTGTAAAAAATGCGTCTGATTTGTCACACAACCACCCCCTCCCCTGCTGTGTAATTTTTTGAGTTTCGAGTTTGCTATAGGTATGATGAAAAGTCAGGGATTTTTGAATAAAGATCAGGAAAAGTCAGGGAAATTGAAAACTGGAATTCTGTGGCAACTCTGTATATCCAAATTCCCCCACCCCAAATGTACAGGTAGCCCTCGGTTTACGCCGCAGTTCCGTTCCTACAAAAGCCGGTGCAAATTGAAATCGGCGTAAAATGAACCCATATTTACAATTGAATTATAGGGTTAGGTTCTATACAAGTGAAAAAATGAACAAACAATTTTGTTTATTAACGCAATAATGTATACATGTAATTCAGTTTTACATATACAGTATGTACAGGTATTGGACATTGAAACTGAAACACCTGGTAGAAATCCAAAATCTTTATTTAATAAGGTGTTGGGGCACTGTGGGGCAGCCAGCACAGCAGTAACACGTCTTGGGAAGGATCGGTAGAGGTCCTGCACAGTTTGCACCCCAAACCATTACTGATCCACCTCCCTGTTTGACTGTGGGTGCCAAGCAGTCTGCGTTGTAGGCATCAGAGGGGCTCCTCCAGACGAATACCCTGCCTGTTGTTTGGAAGACAGTGTAGCTGGACTCGTCCGAGAATATGACGCGTTTGAGGTCATCCAATGTCCAGGTTTTATGCGTCCGGCACCACTGAACCCGCTTGGAGGCATTTGTATTACTGATGAAAGGCTTCGGTATAGCAACCCTGCCATGGGTGTTGGATTTATGCAGGTAACGACGGATTGTCTTCGTGCACACAGGTTCCTGGAGGTGTGTATTCATTTCTGCGGTGATTTCTGCTGCTGTGGTTTTCCGCTTTCGTGCAACAATCCTGGTCAATGTCATGACGTTTCTTTCCGACAACTTCTGTTTTTCCCTGCAGTTGCTCCTCCTGGACGTGGTTCGTCCTTCCTGTTCATATGCATACATCACCCTGGATACTGTAGCACGTGAGACATCACAAAGTGTAGCAGTTTTGGACACAGATGCACCTGCTAGACGCGCCCCAACAATCTGCCCTCTTTTGAAGTCGGATATGTCTCCCATTATAGCGCTCTGCACAGACAATTTGAAGCTTACTATCGAACTTTTCTACTGGAGTGACTACCAAGACCTCTGACACGTGATTCATTGATATGCATACGATTAATTACCTAGCAGAAGGTTCTATTCAGCCCTGGGGGTATCCAGTGCTATTTGCAAAGGTGTTTCAGTTTCAATGTCCAATACCTGTACATGTATTAATGATGTTATACGTACATTTGTAAATTTAAATTTTAAAATATTTTATAATACAGTACGTAAAAGAAAAACAGTCAAAATTTCAAAGTTTTGCTCTTACGTTTTTTGGAAAAAAGCATCCAGTTGTAATTGTTTAGATTTTTGTTTTCTCTCAATAAGAATTTCAGAATATGGTCGAATGGATGCGATGATGCTTCTTTTTACATTTGCACTTCGCTCCCAATCGTTGTCTAACTCACAAAGTTCATCCGTCAAAATTTCCATAGCTGAAAGGATACGCTTTAGATCAGCTGTTTTCATAACTTTTGGAATCTCTTCTTCATTTTCATCCTTCTGTGACTCTTCACTACGTGTATCTAAATCCTTGCATAATTCTTCTAAGTCTTCATTCGAGAGTGGTTGATCATGGGCTTCTAACAGTTCTGCCACATCTTCAGCTGTAACATCTTCCAATCCCACATCACACGCAATTCTGGTAATGTCTTCAATTACAACATTCTCCTGATGTGCTACTTCTTCAAAATCGTGCATTAATGCTGGAAGAAGTTTACGCCAAGCATTTTGCTGAAACATCCCAAGCCGACTGATGTTTTTTATGCTTTTCAAAATATCGAAAGATCACCAGTAGTCTTTAACTGTTTTGTCTGAAGTGTCTAAAATTCTCAACATTTCCATCAACGTATTACGGAGGTAATAAGCTTTGAAGGTTGCAATAACCCCTGATCCATTGGTTGCAAAAGAGATGTCTTGTTGGGAAGCATGTAAACAACCTTGACATCCAATGAGATTCTAATTTCATCAAGGTTTTGAGGATGTCCTGGAGCATTATCCAAGAGAAGTGCCTTGTGTGGTACTTTATTTCTTTCACAAAAGCGAAGCACAGTAGGGCAAAAATAATTTTTGTACCAATCTGTGAAAACATCTTGTGTGACCCAACCTTTCCTGTTCCATTTCCAGTAAACAGGCAACATGTCTTTATTTAGACCTTTCAAAGCACGTGGTGTTTGTGAATGATACACTAACATCGGTTTAAGTTTCAAAGTTCCTGAAACATTGGCTCCCAACAAAAGAGTTAACCTATCTTTTGCAACTTTAAAACCTGGAGCGGAACTTTCTTCACGAGAAATAAAAGTCCGTGCTGGTAATTTCTTCCAATAAAGTCCTGTCTCATCAGTGTTGAAGATTAACTCTGGAGGATAGTTGCCTTCTTCGACATAACGCTGAAATTCTTTAGGAAAAGCAGCCGCCGCCGCAACATCTGCACTTGCTGCTTCACCACATAATTTCACACTGCGACAATTACTTCGGGATTTAAATCTCATAAACCAACCCTTGCTTCCCAAAAAAGTTTCTTCGCTTCCATCTGTCTCGTTAAGATTATCAAAAATTGATTTTGCTTTTTCAGTTATAGCTGCTTGAGTCAAGGGAATGTTTTTTTGATTTGCATCATCCACCCATAGTGATAACAATTTTTCCATTTTTTCAAAAATTTTACCTCTGCTGTAACTCGCATGTTTTACATTTACTGCTGTAGACTGTTGAGCAGAGTGTTTAATTTTATCTGCATTTTTCATAATGGTAGTTACAGTTGATGGAGGTAAGTTCAAAGATCTACAGACATTAGGGCGTGTTTGTCCATTTTCCATTCATCGAATAACTTCCATTTTTGTTTCTAGTGAGATAGATTGACGGGCCTTCTTAACAGGTTCAGAAATCTCTGGTGCACTTCGTTTTTCCGCCATAGTGTTTCGTTTTGCGTGGGTACCTAAACATTTACAGTACAATTTTAATCAGTACACTATAGTACGTACAGTTAATGTGAATGTTTATGTACATATCCAACAATTATAAACAGATAGAAATACAGTAATGATTACGTACGTACAATAGTGTGTAATTCAGCTCCGTAGATATTCAGATACATTAACACCCTGCGTCAAAACTGAAACCGAAAGTAAACTCCGGGAATTCCCCAAAAAATTGCTACTGCGCAGCGGCGTTATTGTGAATCTGCGGTAGCGTAAACCGAGGGTTGTCGCAAATTGCTCAGCTGCGTTATTGTGAATCGGCGTAAACTGAGCCGGCATAAACCGAGGGTTACCTGTATTTATATTTTGGTGGGTTGTCTTATGCATGGGATAGTATGAATGGCATATCCAATTGGGATGGAAGGATACTTGTACCCAGTATGCAGCAGAACGGCTTTCAGACTAAGTTTTGATGAATCGATGAAGATAAGCTATTCATTTACATTATGATTTATACCCAGGACGTTCTTCAAGCCTTCGACATCATTACAAAACATAGTTTGTATAGGTCATGGAGAATCGAAAAAAAAAAAAAAATCAAGGGTGCAGGGGGCTAATTTTGGCACTATTAAATAGCATTCAAAAAATATTTGACAAGTATTTTTTCTTTTTTTGACAAGACTTGTAAATAAAGGAAAAAAAAACAGAAAACACTCGGAGAAGAGGCGAGCGTTGCTGACGGTGTCATCTGTCCTCTCTTCGGCTGGCACGTTTCCTGTCCTCGCATTCTCTTTTCTCATTACATCAAAGAAAACTCACTAAGGATTTTATTCTAATACAATCACATAGAAAAATTGTACTGAAATGTACATCTGAGTCAGTAAAATGTGGAGTAGTGTTTTCTGTTTTTTCCTTTATTTATTAAGGTATTTTTACAGTTTCGGCTATTTTTCTACTTATTACAAGACTTGTATTTTTCGAGATATTAGCCGTTCCAGAACTTCCTATTCACCCAGTATGTGAGCGACATAATTTTGCGAACAGTTATCCAATTTTGTCATAGAAATTATTCTACAACAAACATGATGCCAATTCAAATTTTGCAGGCCAAAGAATGCACTCAATTTTCCTTTGACTCTTCCACTTACTGAGTGCCTAACTGACTGGCTGATGTTTTGTGTCATGGTCACCTGACTACACTGTTCCAGTGAAATTTGTGATGTTCTAAACTAAATCTGTAGAGAAAAGTGGCATTGTGCAATTGTTCGTGCCTTGCTTAACTTGTCTGCTTTTCTGGATTAAGTAAATGACAAAAGAATCCCATAATTTCATATGTCGAAGTCGGTTGTAATTGAATATCAGTGTTGGCCGACTTCCAGTTCACCTTCTGCTGAACAAATTATAGTTGTGTGTACATCGCATGACACCTCCACATTTCACAGCTATTTGAGATGCTGTATGATGCAGCTTTAGTGTTGTCACTTTTTGCTTTGTTGGATTTTGTGGAGCTTGAAACCCCACCTTGACTTTACAGATACAGTGTATTTTTAAAATAAATGGGAATTTGAAGGTGTGAGATCGAGCGAATATGGAGGGTGGGTCAGTCACGCATTTAACGTAATGCAAATTATCGTGCGGGTAGCTGTGGATCCCAAAGTTAACTTCCGTGAAAAATTACAACTATGGTAGTGAATAATGTTTTTTTCCTGGTATATAGTAAGTAGAGGGAAAAATAATTACACCAGAATAAAAAGAGGAATGTATTTTATTTATTTATTTCAAAAAAGGTGCAAAATACCATACATTCCATTAGTTTGCAAAGACAACTTGTCAAAGCAATGAGATTTAAGTTTTGAATTGGGATTCCTTTTTGATTTTTAAAAGGGAAATAACAGTATACAGTCATTTGGAAATTCCTGGAGAGAAATTGTGTTGCCTCATTCTAACTGTGTGTGGCAAAGGAGTCTTCTATAAGTTCCGCTTCTCTTGCTTCATTTGGCGGTGAAAAAGTTCTTTGAAGTAAAATTTATCATCTTCATTATTGTTCATACTGGTTCAAAATCTTCACGTTCTTGTTCTGATTGTGTTGTATTTACTCATTTCATCAGGGTAATTTGCAATTCCGTCCTCACCTTCCTCACCACCAACACTTTCCTCGTCGTCTTCAAAACAGGCCAAAATACGTTGTTGCTTAATAATAATTAATATTATAAACTGGAGATAAGCCTACCAAGCATCAGGTAAGGATTTTTCGATAGAGGGATGTTCCAATAGAAGGGATCTGGAATGAAAAAAAGGTAGTTATAAAAATCCCTGATGATTTTTTAGTAAAAATCGGGCTCCAGAGCTCCAAGAATTCCTGAGGCCGAATTTTTCTTTGGACGCTCGTAGCAGCCGGTATCGGGAGGTGGTCAAGTCTTCAAGAATTAAACCGACGAATTACATAATTTATGTCTGTTTTTAATAATTAAGTCCTTCAGTGCTGGAGATATCATTTGAGTGATTATTGGCCGATTTTGCTGAGACGATAGTGGTCCGATACGATGAATAGCCATGAAGTCGAAATCACTTAATGAAGCATCTAGCTCCGTCGAAAGATGATCAGAAATTTTGACTGACAGCTGCTCAGAGGGTTCTTCGGGGACCCCGAAGATCCGAATATTAGATCTGCTGGAATACTGCTCCAGATCATCAATATGTCTGGCAGCAGCATCTAGGCGAGTCGACAAATCCAAGATAGTAGAAGAGTTGACTGAGTCTAGTTTCACTTGCAAATCAGTAAATTGCTTCTCTAAATCGGTGAAGCAATTGAGAGATGAATCCACTTTTCCAATTAAGGGGTCGAGCTTTGCAGATAAATCAGCTAAATTGAACTATTATTCAAATCTAACAATTATTCTATCAATAATTATGACAATTAGTTTATCTAGGAATGCAGAATAATCAAAATGGGCAGTAATACATTTATCAATGGCAGAAATTAATGCTTCATCGGCTGGAAGTCGCCCCGGCGAATCGGTAGGAGGTAGAATGAGGTTTTAATTGCAATGCTGTTGTCTTAGTGATTATAAGGAGATAATGATAAAGGAATACAAAGCCATACCTGTTAGCTGGTGAATTTGAGGCAGGTGAATATGAGGCGTTGAGCGCAATAGTGGCCCAACCAACAATAATGTTGAAAAAGAGTAACATGTGGAAATAACTTGCTGATAGATTGCTTTTTACAGTGCCATTGTGGCCCATCCATAGTTTGGTGTGCGTACCAACAGAGGTCGCTAAATTCCATTTTGCATACATAATAGGGAAGAATTCTGTGGATATTCTCAGAACATATTTTTTTCGGCTTGGGCCACTTTTGCGCTCAACGCCTCATATAAGCACTATAGTGTCGGTATTAAAACAATAAAATATGCATGTAGAGTATCATATCGCCAGTTCCAAAGCCCCGCTATTAGAGAGCTTCACAGCCGTCTAGTCGATTCTGCTGTCTTGGTCAGATTTCTGTTAATATAAATATTTTTTTAATATCAAGTTAATATTCTTTTAAACAAAAATCATTATCCTGTTATTAGAACTTTTCTCATTACAGGATTTAAGACTAAGCAGGCTTTTTAAAACTGGCATTTTGTCTTTGCCTAGCTTGCCTTTCCTTGTTCCTCAGCTCAAAAAAAAAAAAAAAAAAAAGAAAAGAAAAATCTAAGTTCTATAAAATCCTTTCTTCCAAATACTTTGCATGTACGCAACATCACTCTGTTGTAACACAATCGGAGTCTTCATAATAAAACTAGCTAGCTGTAATTAATACAATTGTTGGATGTAATAAAACTAGAAACAATTACATCTTTGAAGAGCAAGTTTTACATACTTTTTCTCCAATAAAATAAATTTTCTTTAAGCAGATTCTCTGCTTCATTATTGAACATAAAACGTGTGATAACTAAGGACGTAAAAGTCTGAAAGACTGAAAAAGTTAAAAGATAATTTCTTGTAAATACAGAGTATACACTAACAGATTTCTATCAATCAGTGACTGCTAAAGTAAGAAAAAATGATCATTCTCGTAGTTTTTTGCATTAAAACCATGAAATGAAAATTATGTTTTTTATTATGTAGTTTCAGAATGAGTAGCAATGTCCAAATGTTACAGTGGACAGATGCGGATGTTATTTTTGCATTATCGTATTATAAGAAAAAATATATGAACCTTAATGATTTTATAAATATGTTAAGGTAATCCTGGATACGAAAATGCTTCCAGATGTATGCCAGAAAATTATCCAGTTACGAATCAGACTTCAGTGTTCTCCCCAGAAAATGTTATCAGCTGGGTGGAAAGATAAAATAGCCGGGCGGACAAAAATTAAAAACAAATGAAATACTATGCAGTGGTGTGCAGTTTTTCGTATATTCAGCCGGGCGGCCACCAAAATCAGCCGGGCGGCGCGCCCGTTGAAAAGGGCCTGGGGAGAACCCTGGACTTTTACCTTAACATTTAAGTTCCGGTTTTCTGTGCTGACTATTTTTATTGTTCAGTTTCCTTAAATTTTCATATGTATTTAATTTATAAATTTTATATATACATTTTTTTCTTTACAAGGTTTATTACAAGAGCCCCTTCATTGAAGGATCTCGATCCCGTTCTACCAGTTGTAGTGATTCATCTTGCAGTAGTAGTACTTGCACTGCGTGTAGAACACTTGGCTTCTGTGACTGTGATATTTTCAAGCATCTGGACCAACATTTTTATGAAGGTGGTGATGATGATGATGATGATGACGACTGCAGTTCTTCAGATTATAGTGACAGTATCCAGTACAACTTTGCTCGCTAATCACTCCAATTTGAACCATATACGGTAATATATTTTGTATGGAAGTTTGCAACTGAATTGGATGGAGTGTGCATTATAACAATTCTTTATACATCTTAATACATTACCAAATGAAAGAGACAAGATAATTTGTCTTGTTACTTTTGGAGATAAATGATATATAATTGCTATACTTCTGAATTTGAGTTGTCATGCCATCTTTTTATTTAAGTGGAAAAAAATTATTACAAAATTATGATAAGAAAATTTAAGATTATTTTATAATTAATAAATCGGAAGAATATAAAATAATTTTTTTCTATGCAAATTAAATTTAGACACCTTTATAATAGATGTTGATATTAAGGGTTTATATTTCCCTGTCCATCAATCACAAGTCAGTTTTTATGGGCTAGAATGAAAGTGCTTTCTAAAAGTAATAGTCATATTATTATCATATAAGGTAAAATTCTTTTATAAGGAGAAAATTAACTGCCACTTTCTGCACTTGAAGTGTTCTTCATCTTTCACTTGTTTTTCTGGTTTGTAGCAACTTTGTCTGTTTTGGCTTAGGTTCTATTGTCCATCATGAGCATATAACATGAGTAAGGTAAAAGATGAGATGAGAATAATAGTTTTTTTGTGAAAATGGAAAATAAAATACCAATACAAGAATTTAATAACATTTGTTGTAATTAACATTTACTGTTGAATTTTTTTCTTTTTCTTTTTCTTTTTTTTTTTTTTTTCCCCTGTTTACAAGGAGAAAAGTTCAGCTCCATAATTCAATTAATCACAATGCATTTTATTTGTCAGAATCACATTTTATAATAGGTCATTTCATTAAATTTTATTGATGAAACTGTGTAATGGAAACAATTTTTCTTTCCTTTTAAGAATTGCCAAGTAGGTGCCTATATTAAAAGGCAGTCAAAACAGTAATTTAAAAGGCATAGTCAGTAACAAGAATGCGATGAACAAAGTAAATGATACGAGGAAAATATTTGAAAATTTTTGAGTAAAGTTTTTAAAAAAAGTCTTAATATATAAAAATAAAATAAACCAAATATGACTTTAAAAAATAAAAAAAAAACATAAATAACCAAAATATCAAAAAACAAAAAAAACCCAAAACAAAAAAAACCAAAATGAAAAACAAAAAATAACCCAAAATAAAAAAAAACAAAACAAAAAATAAATAAATAAAAACAAAAAAAAAAATAATTGTTTCAACCAACAGCAAATGAAAATTTGCAACTAGAAACATATTTTTTACATATTTTTTTAAAAATTTATATAAAATCATTAAAATCATTTATATAGATGTTAAATAATTAAAAATAAAACTTGTGTAAATCTAGATATATATTTAAAAAATAAATTAAAATATTGAACAACAAGTACTCATAAAAAAATTCATGAAAAAGGAAACTAATAATATTGCTATGTTGCTTCATAATTTTATTTTTATTTTAAAAGTTCTTACAGTTTTAAAAGCATCTGTAGTAGGAGCAAGATACTAGTATTAATTAAAGCTCATAGTCTTCACAAATGTCACTTTTCCCTTGTCGGAAAATAAAGAAATTTAACCTTTAAATAAAAGTATAGTATATGCACTCTTATAAAGCTTCCGATCATGAACCAACAAAGTAATTGAAGCATATATACAAGTTTTCACGTGTGGTCTTTGACTGGTGTAAACCCGTATTTGTGTGCATGTATGCAAGAAAAAATTATAGTAATAACTAATGCTTTTGCACTCCTGGTTATACTCTACTGGTTTTTTTGAAGATGGAAACTCCAGAAAAAAAAAATTTGTTGATGAAAATATTAAGAAAATTAAACGCACACATGTTGGTTGCAAATTTCATTCATAATTTTTAAAACTTCATTATTGTACATGTCTGAAATTATTAAAATGAAAGTGTCAATCAGAGAGAAATTCTTTATTAAAAAATAATATTTCTCAGTTTTTATTTAGGGGCTCTTGTTTTATAATAATGAGGGATTTGATGTTCTCAATCTGTCATCTTCAGGTTACATTTATGTAATAACGTTTTCTATCCACATGTTTGTTCTTCTGAGCCATTCAAATATTGATCTAACCATTTTGAAAGATGTTTTTGTGTAATAGATAATCATTGTAAATCACAAAGTATGAATGTTTTGAAATGCCCATTTGTATGAATGGATTTAATTTTTCTACATTTTATATATTGATCCATTTGAAGCATTCATAATATGATTGTTAAAATTTTTTCTTAACTTTTTTATTTTTTATTTTTAGAATTTTTTTAATGATTAGATTAAGAATTTTTCCCCCCCAAAGATTGTCTTCATTCTTCACATATGCAGAAAAGTAATTAAAATATATTTGTTTAATTATTTTCATCCTTCTGTGCTTTGATAGTTAATGGTTTCTGAAAGTTCTTTATCATTCAATTATGGCATATCAGAATTTATATCAAGTAGTTTAATTTGATATTATCTGTAAACTAATTTAAAATGTATCTTATTTTTTTTTCTCATGTTTTTACCCCTGATTAACATGTATTATTTGTCAGATTTTTTATTTTATTTTTTTTTAACTACAGTATTTTCAGTCGTTTGAAAGACATTAAACTCTATTGCTCCCTATTACCTATTAAATTCCCTTGCTTTGCATATGTTTGTGTTTAAATGTTATCATTACTCACTGTTGAAAGTACATTTTTCCCCCCTATATTTCCAAATTTATCAATTTAGTCATTGCTGTAATTCTTTAAATATTTCACCTCGCATCATTGAAGGTTTGAAACTTAATATTTAAACCTCCCACTTAAATTCATGTATAGCCAACAAAGATGTAATTAAGAAAATAAAGTTTATCACTATAACGTTTAGCTATCTCTGGGAGGCATACCTTACAAATTAAGTTTTGGTTAAAGCTTTAAAAATGGTCTTCTGTGAGTTTTATTTAACCTGGAATATCTAATTCACTAAGAGACATTTACTGTTTATAAGTCCTCTTTTATAGTTTACATATTTTTTATGTTTTATTCATTTTTATGAAGTTCTTAGATTGATGATGTTTGTATAGGATTTAGATACATAGTTCTGGAACTTCTTACATACCACTGAATCACACGAATTTATGATGATATGTGGTGTTTGAGTTTTACTGTATTATTCAATTCTGGAATTTTTGAAAATCATAATCAAATACAAATTATTAGCTATTTTTTATCTTTTATTACTTATTATTAGAATTTACATTCTTTAATTCATCATATAATTTTACTGTTTTTGCCAATTTGAGATGCATTATGTATACTCTATCTTTGTGTTGAATAATCAGAAATCATCCAAATTGTACATTTGAAAGATAATAAAAATTTTTGAGAATTAATAAATTGCACTTTAATTACTTTATCTCTTTATTAAGAACTCAAAAAATATTAAAAAAACCCATAATGTTTTGTATCGTCACTTTTATGACTGATTACATTAATATTTGCTAGAAATTTCAATTTCAACCCCCCTTTTTTTTCCAGATAAAGCAGATAAAATAACTGAAGAGGCAATTCCAGCATATGGTAAATCTTGGTAAATGTTCTGGCGTTTATTTATTTATGAATTTTTGTAGGCTGTTGATGTTTCAAGAAAGAAAAATTTCCGAACTTCAAACTAAATGCTTGCTGTTACTTAAGACATAAGTTACCTATTGAACATCTTGGAGACTGCTTTGCACTATCAATGCTCAGGTAGGTTAGGCTGAATGGTAGAAGTGACAAGACACCCGTGGAAATCTTTTTTTTTGATCAAGAAGTGAATGATTAGTTGGAATCCAGAATTTCTTTTTCTTTTCATTTTCCACTCCTCAAAATTCACTTCTTTACAGGCTTATTAAGTAGCGGAAAAACGGAGCTACTTGTTGTTTTACAATGTCAATCCGTGCATTTGTCCCTTTCATATCTTCTACATTTCTGGATGTAGAAGGTTGAAATTCGGATTGCAGCTTACGGGCATGTCCTATTTCCTATTAGTTTGGTTTTGATTGGCCCACTGGGGTGCGATTTAGAGAGAACATTGGTCTATCACTACGTTTACATGCACGTTTCGATCCGAATCGACTTGAGTTAATCCAAAATTGTCTCGCGTTTACATGCATCTAACTCGATCCGGATCGAGTCCGATAAGATGCCCTATAGGTAAAGCTCTAGATTAGGAAAGTACACCAGACTTTGTCATCTGCTACAAAATCCGCCATTGTTGGCTCAGTCGGTCTTATTCCTACCTCCATGGTCTTATCACTTAAATTACGCTTCCTCTAAAATACGGCTGAAATGCAATTTTTTAAAATCTTCTCATTATTATCGTCTGGAAATATAATTGACAATCAATAAATTTTGTAATTATTGATTTTTTCTTTAAATTTTGTTTTCAATTAAAATTTTCTATATATAAATAATAAGGTTGAGGTTATATATAATGTTAACTATAATGTTATTTAAAGTTTTTGATTTATTTACCTCAGTATAATAATCCTTAATAACTTTTAAAATGCATTTGCATGTTTAAGTTTTTTATACTTATTTTTATCAAAATATAATTTTATACATTCTTAACTGTGAATATTTGCTTTATTCATCTTGAGAATTATGTTCAAAATGTTATCAGACCGTTGTTGATAGATAGCATTAAGATTTTTATTGTTAACTATACACGCGGTGGTGATGCCGCTGTTTTGTTGTTGCCTTTTTAGTAATCATCCATTCTTCTTCTTTTGTCTCAGTAAGTAAAAATGAATAAAACCTTTTATCTCTTCTCCCTTGAACAGCTCGATTTATTACAATTCTATTAACATGGTTATGGGCCCAGCACGCTTCCACTGCGCAAGCTAAGGTAGAGTTGTTTATTTAAAACCCTAACAGGACTTGTTTTCGAACGTATTTTGCTTGGGCCGCTACCAAGATGGCTTCTATGCAGCCACGTATGGAGTTCGAAAAGCTGGGAGAAAACAACTATAGAACTTGGAAGTTCAATATGCGGATGTTGCTGATCGACAAGGAACTTTGGTCATATGTCGATGGAAGTGCTGTGTTATGTGCTGATGCAACAGCCAGTCAACAGGCAAGTTTCCAAACCAAGAGAGATAAAGCTTTTGCAACATTAGCATTGGGGATTAATCCAGATCAACAAATCCACATCGTTGATTGTACTTCCCCTAAAGAAGCGTGGGATACTCTAACTAATGTCTTTGAGCCTAAATCCAGGCCACGTATTTTGCAACTGAAGAAGCAATTCATCTCCATTCGACTTGAGGAAAATGAAAGTATGTCTTCTTATCTCAGTCGTTTAAAAATATGTAGTGATTTGCTTAAAGATGCTGGAAAAGAAGTACCAGACGAGGAATTAGCCTATGCCATGCTGTCCGGATTGCCTGAACTTTATGAAAGTATCGTCATGACTCTAGCCAACGTTGACGATTCCAAGTTCACGTCCTTGGAAATTAAAAAGGTTCTTCTGACGGAATTTGAAAGACGCTCTATGAAACAGGACATTCCCCAAAAAGAAGCTTTTCATGTGATAAAACCA
>JAHWFO010038145.1:182967-203073 GCA_023313115.1 Rhysida immarginata | reverse complement strand
TCAAATAATTTCAATGAATAAAAAAAATCTAACCTCACCATAATACACACCCCAAATAATTAGTCATTTATATAATAAAAATAGAAGTTATTTTTATAATATTAATAGAAGTTATGTTATTTTTATTATTTATATAATAATAAAAACAGAAATTATTAGTAACAAATACACAATAAAATTAATTCATAGAAATATTAAGAACAAAACGACTCAAACATACACAAAATAATCAAGTTAAAAGGTATTCAAATATCATGCAATACAAAAAGTTTTCATAAAACAGAAAAAAAAATTAGAACAAATACCCAACATTAAATAATACCAAAATTAAAAAAATAACCGTGCTTAAAAATTAAAAAATAAGTAAAAGAAATGAGCACTGGCGAAGATGTCTCCATTTGAAACTAAGCTTAATGTACGGTGATCACGGCCGTGCTACTGATACATCGAAGCCACTTAGTGGGAGCGGTTTACCCCAATTACGGTTTTAGCGTCGAGAACAAAGGAGTTGACCAACCACTAACTTCTAATAACCATGACAGTGCTATGAAGTTTAGGCCCAATTGTTCCAGGGGGGTCGGATTTGCGGGGGTGGCAGTCACTTGGTCCTTAAAAATTAGAACCTTAGAACTAGGTCCTTAGAACCTTAGAACTATGGCAACATATAGCATGTTATATATCATACGTTCGGAACTGATGAAAAAGGAAAGAAGATACGAGGTTTTTTACATTTTATACATATTACGTTCGAGAAAATAAATTTTTTTGATTAAAAACTTGGGGAGAGGTAAAAAGTGCAGATAAAGGGGCAAAAATAGATGATCGCAGGATCTTCCACTTGCCTTCCCCTACTTGGGGGGAGGGAGTTTAATTTCTTTTTAATAAATGTATTTTTGCTTCACTAATAAAGCTCCTCCTTGGAATGTTTACAAGATTTTATTTTATATGCAGATGAACAGTAGCCTATATTGTTGCAGAATATAAGTTTTGAAAACACTGATGCTCCACTTTCATTTCTTTACCATTTAACCTGTACGGGTGAATTCTAATTACGTAAGCACAGTGTTGCCAGATGCCGCTAACAGTTTCCCCCCAGAAGTTGCTTCAAATCCCCCAGATTTGAAGGTTTCTGAAGAAATACCCTTAAATAATTGATCAAGTTTGTTTTTAAAAATTTTAATTTATACCATCTTTAAAATATAATTTATATCATTTTTATATGTATCACAATTACATTCAAAGGATAAGTTTTATTATTTACATTTATTATATCAGAAATAAACTAATAATTTGATTGTCATCAGCATTTTATTCAATCAAAGCAAGCTCATCAAGAATTGAATTTTCAAAGTTATCATTTGAATACATATTTTCTGACTTAAACATTTTTAACATAACATCTGATGGACAGAAATTTTTGCAATTGCCTTTCAAGTTGTACCAAATACGCAAAATTGCATCTAAGGTCCCAATTGCCATCCTATTTCTCAGTTTGTCTTTCACAGTATTTACAATGGAAAATGTTCTCTCTACAACAGCGTTAGACACAGGAATACACAAAAACGCTTTACCAATTTTGTGATGTTTTTGTAAACTTGTTCCCCTTCAGCATCTGTCACCAGTGTGACCAGGTTTTTAAACTCGAAATTACTACGGCAGAAGGCCTCCCATTACTACATATTACTACGTTAAGTGTCCCAAAATACTACCTTATTACTACAGTAAGGGAGCTTTTTACTAATTATAGATCAGTGTTTTTGAAGTGCTATACAACGCAAGGCAAGAAGTTAACTTTAAACGAGTCGACAGTGAGAGGGAGAGCAAGGGAGGGCGGCATACTTCAACACCACCTATCAGCACAAAAGCTGTGGCCTACCGGTGAATGCGATGCGATGCGACTTGATGCGAGTGTGGCGGCTGCGTGCGGCAGGCGAAGGGAGCGGATGCGGAGTGCGGAAGGAGCCATGCGGCAAGCTACTGGGCTGCTGCCAGGCGTCTGGCGAAAGCGACAATCGATCAGTGTAGTGAAAAAGTAGTACGAGTGGTCCAGTAGCCTTTCACTCACTTTACACGCTCGCCCAAAAAATAAACCAAACGAGGTACACTGAAATAGGAAAGAAGCCTGATGAACCTCTTTAAGTCATCCAGAAAAGAGTCCCTTCATGGTAGGGACGAGAATCGGATTGTGGATTGACGAATAGCGAGTCCGAAAAACTAGGATCTAGCAGATCCAGTAGTTGGGGAACTCGGCCTTGTTAATGTTCTCGAAATTGACATCCAAGATATGACGGGGTCTTCGAAACCTGAGGGAATCCCTGATAGTGAGTGAGTGGTCCAGGATACCAGCAACCAGGGTATTTTCATGATGTTCCATCTTGGGCAGCATGTTCCTGAGAAGTGTTTGAACATAGGAACCAATGTGGGTCATCCCCAGATCTTCATAGATAGAAAGATTGTTGGCAACTCTTCTGTCTAGTTGAGCAATGGACCGGAGGGTAACATTTTGGAAGGTCTGAAGATCTTTCCATCTCGATTTGCAAATGGAAGCCCAAGCAGGCATACCGTGAAGTAAAATGGCACGAATCACTACCATGTATAACAAGAGTTTGTTGTCCACTCTCAGGGCGCTGTTTCGCCCCAGTAGCGCGATGAGACTAAACTTCGCTTTCGTAGCCTTGTTAAGGGAATATTGGACATGGTCGTTCCATTTGAGCTTGGAATCAATCACAACTCCGAGGTACTTATAATTTTTAACCCACTCAAGCTTCCTACCATGTAGGATGAGGGGCCTTGGAGGGTTTTTGCGTTTGCGTGTGATGAACATGGCTTTACACTTGTTAACATTTAGCTGTAAGCTGGCGAAAGCGATGTGAAACTGAACGTTAAATCAACTGTTGCCAATTGCGTGAAACGGAAACAACAACATCCATTTCATCCACTCACGCAACGGAACGCAAGCATGAGTCGTCACTTAAGTGATCAATCAACACCATCCCCTCTAGGTGGTGTTGCATGTTGGACTGATGACCAATTAGTGCGCATGTTTTAGGATATTACCATTGTTTAAGGAAGTAATATCCTAAAACTTCCTTAGACTGTGATATTACTACACCTATTACTACGGAGATTCAAATATTACTACATATTACTACTTTCACCAAATTACTACGGTCATTACTACGGCTAGGATTTTAGGCCATTTATTACTACGATAGTAATGAAATTACTACGTCTGGTCACCCTGTCTGTCACGCTCCCAACTCGATTCGACACTGTCTGTAACAGTGGTATTTATCTGGTAGAATTAATAAATAAAGCACCAATGGGAGGCCAGCGCCAAATATTGAAACCGGATTGGTTACTGTGTCCAATAAAAGAACAATGATATGACGTCTAGTGACTGACTCAGTCTGACTGTGATTGCCATTATGACTTAACCAACCATTTACCATTGAAGTACAATAGAAAAATTAAAAATCCCCTAAACATTTCCCCTAAATTTTTTTATCCCCTAGATTCTCCCCCAAAGACTTTAAAATCTCCTAGATCTAGGGGAAATTCCCCTAATCTGGCAACACTGCGTAAAGCCCCGTTTCCACGAACCGAGTTTTTTTCGGTTCGGTTCGCGAAACTAGATCCGTAATGCCGTGGAACCGAAACTCGTTTCACCAACCGCGTTTGAAACTCGTTTCGTTCAAACTTGTTCTGAGAACTCGTTTCAGCTACAAAACTAGTTTCGCGTCGCAGCTCGCACTCGCAGTTGCACTTTGCAAAATGGCCGAGCTGTGATTGGTTTTGCAATTCTACACAAAATATGTAAATTATGATGCTGATAATAAAGCTAATAAAGCTAATTTGTTGATTTGTAAGCAGTAGATATTTTAAACGTTTAAGTAGAGACACGTACAAAATTCTACACCTTTGTTGGGCATTCATATTTGTTGACAGTCCCACAATACATTGCATACCTCACTTCAAACAATCCCACAATGCAATCGAATAAAAGCGATAGAAACTCAGTTCGTGGAACTAGGCTGGAATTCTAAAACTAGATCCGCAAATCTAGTTTGTCAAATCGAGTTTCCCGAATCGAGAATTCTCAGTCCGTGGAAACGGGGTATAAGCAGGCGGTAATGATGACGTAAGCGAATTCCTTATGTGACGCAGGCCAATCCGTGGTCACAGCCAACACCACCTCTACTCAAAGCCTGAGCGTGAAAATTTTATACATTGTTACATCATTATACAAAGTCATGTTTAATGGTATTTCTACCAATAAAAAGCCCTAAATTATGACTAGGTATGATGATGTAACAATGTATGAAATTTTCGCGCTCAGGCTTTGAGTAGAGGTGGTGTTGTCACAGCCCACTAGATAAAGGCCTGAGTGCTGTTTTCAAAATGGCGGCGCTCGCAGGCGGACTGTCTGTGTGAAATAAGATGGAATAGAAGAATTATTTCACAAATTTGCTTTAATCTTCTAACGAAATCTAAATTTTTGAACTTGTTATTTAAATGGCTTTATGTTTCAATCAAAACAATGGCAACATAGGTGCAAATAAATATAGTTTCATTTTTTTCAAAGTAGAGCCATCTATGGAGGAAGAGAAAAAGCATAATTTCTATAAAAAATTTCGAAACCATATATGATGGTTTTAGAAATCTGCAAAAATTAGTTCCCCTAATAGATTAATTATTTTGGTTAGATTTTGTAAGAAAATTAAAGCAAATTTATGAAATAATTCTTTTATTTCAGCTTATTTCACACAGATAGTCCAATTGAGAGCGCCGCCATTTTGAAAACAGCACTCAGCCCATTAATCTAGTGGGCTGTGCCGTGGTAAGCAACCAAGAGGATTGCGACTGATTCATGCTAAATATTGTTCCCCATTGGTCATTTGTAGATTGTCAAGTTTGGTATAGATAACACTCGGAAAATAAAGTTTAGTGTTCTCTCAACCTTCATCGTCTCTGTGTGTCTCATTATTCTGTCCATTACAACAGCACGAATTCGCTGTGGCATGGATTCAATCAGCCGCTGGAAGCATTGTTCCGTGATGCTTGTCCATGCGGATGCAACAGCTACTCCCACTTGATGCTTATTGGATGGTGGTGGATCCATGCCTTGAATAACCCGTTCCAGCTCCTCCCAAAGATTTTTGATTGGGTTCAAATCCGGGGACTGTGGTAGCCAGAGGAGTAAGTTGAATTCATTATCGTGCTCCCGGAACAATTCCATGACGATACGAGCATTGTCCCGCTGGAAGTATCCTTCAGATGGACATGGTAGCCATGAAGGTATCCCTGACTATTAAGGCGTTGTTCTATGGGTATCAGCGGACCAAGAGTATCTTAGGAAAATATTCCCCAGACCATTACACAGCCTCCACCAGCCTGAACACTGGAAATCAGACAGGAGGGGTCCATCGCTTCGTGTTGTTGTCTCCAAATTCT
This sequence comes from Rhysida immarginata, assembly GCA_023313115.1. NCBI lineage: Eukaryota > Metazoa > Arthropoda > Chilopoda > Scolopendromorpha > Scolopendridae > Rhysida > Rhysida immarginata. The sequence continues at coordinate 197,619 of JAHWFO010038145.1, read as the reverse complement.
GCGTCGGCCATCTGCATGGTGTAATAGGAAACAGGATTCATCCGACCAGCAGACATTCTTCCGGTCGTCGACGGTCCAGTGTTGGGATCACGGGCCGGTTTGCGGTTTTGGATGGAGATATCAAAGGTACCCGGACTGGCCGTCGGCATCCTTGCCAATGTACGGTATGTAGTGCGTTCAGAGATGTTATTCTGCGGTCCAGTGGTGTACTCCACGGTTAGTTGACGAGCCGTAACGTTTCTATTCGCACGAACAAGCATTCCCATTCTATGCTCACTGCTTGGATCGATGAGTCGTTTGCGAACACAGGCTTGTCTCTGGCTGGTTGTTTCTTGGTTGTTTAACGAGTCATGGTAAACCCTTGAAATGGTTATTCGGGATAACTCTAGAAGATGTGCGGTTTCGGAAATGTTCAGTCCACCTCGCCGGGCATCAACTATTGTTCGGGAAATTCGATGATTTCATTAATTATTGCAATCCGTTACTCTTTTATTATTTTTTCATTAATTAGTGATTGCAATAAATTTTAGCAGATATTTTACTTTTTTGTAAATAATTATTATATTTTGTGATTTCAATATTTACAGACTGTAATTGTTGCATTTGTAACTTATTCTGTTTTCTTGTAAACAGTGCTATTATTTATCTTTTATGTCGCAATTACAGTCTGACTAATTTCCTCGATCACGGGGAGTCACGTCGCCTTATTGTTGGTGATTATTTTAATTTTTTTTTTCCATTTTTTCTTTCTGCAGACCTCTTCCAACTTTCCGTAGATGCACATCTATCTCCCCATTCATTCCCTCCGCCTCTTGTGCAGCAATGGCTCCTGATTTATTTTCTAATTCCATCGGCCACACAATCTTTAGTAATCAATAGTGCCTAATTTATAACTCATTCATGCAAAATGGGTATTCGCAGTCTCTCATCTTAGGATAGAATCTCCCAGTCATGTTTAACTACGTTTTCTTCTGACTGAGTATAATGGAACACTTCTTTTACTTGTCGACGCAAATTCGTCAGAAGTTAAACCGGGCCCATTCTACGAGGTATTGTTTACTAAGTTAATCACGCCAATGGACGCCATTCCTGTTCATCAGGTTTTATTCTTTAAACGCTTTGTATTCTTCAATTTCGGACTTTTGTAACCCTAAAGTTCTTTCTTCTTTGAATAACTTAATTGTGTGCATTTGTATATATCATATACATTTGCACACGTGCAACTTTTGTGCCTTACTGATTGTCTTTTCAATCAATTTTTTGTACTTAAACAGTTATTTAATTATCGCGCATTGCAAGCGCTATTATTCCTACAGTCTTTTGCTGTAATCTTCATTGATTGTGTTTTCTACAATAAAACTATTTTTTGCCAAAATGTACAACCAAATTTCTTAATTCAACTTATTGTTGTAATCAATAAATTTCGATTAACCAAATTATTCCGAACCACGTTTCTTTTCTTAATTCTGGGTGTTGCACCCCCTCATCCTCTGAACAACCATCATCCCGCGCTCGAAGTCGCTCAGGTCCTTTGTTTTCCCCATGATGACGGACAAACCACTTGGAGTTGGCATGTGTGTTCTGGCTTTATATTGGTACCGACTGTCACGTGACCAACTGCTACGTAATAATTGCTATGCCAACAGATTTGCATAGTCATGGGTGTTCTAATAAACTGGCCACTAAGTGTACATCGCGAAAAGCAGCCCGAACAGAAAAACCCGAACAAAATATGAATTATATGCGTTGTTGGTCATTACAGAAGCGTCTATTACGGTCATTACACTTCTATTGTCAAGGCAACAAAAGTATTGCTGCATCAGCTGGAAAGTACTGTTGCATCACCCGGAAAAAACATAGACAACAGACGGAAAAAGGAAACTATTTTTTATATTAAAGAAGATAAAATTGGGAAGAATGTATTACATTTCTCATGCAAAACACCAGATGGCGAATTGTACTACCCATCCTAAAGCAGCCATTTTTAATGATAACCTACGGGGAAAACGGCGGTTTTAATTGAATTTTTTATAAGTACGAGAAGAAACAATTCGGTTTTCAAAGATTTATTAAAATTCAATAATAAACGAAAATTGTTAAAAAAAAATCTTTTTAAGTGCCAGATGGATTTTCTTATGAAAATTCACATAAAAAATACCGCTTTTTTTAAACATCATTTTGCTGAGCTACATAATTTATTAATTCCATAAAAATGTTTAGCCTGGCATTTTTTAATTTGAGAAAGCAATAGCTGTTGCAAATTGTTAAATTTTCACTTCTGTTAAAATTTTTATTACAAATTTATTTTAAAAATTCATTTTAATTAAAAATAAGAACGTGTGAAAAAGTGATAGATATCAATAAAGATAGTGAGACATTTAATATTTTTAACATCACCATTTTTATTAATTCAGAGCAAAAAATTGTAGTTTCTCCCATAGGTTAACATTAAAAATTGCTGCCTTAGGGTGGATAGTACAATCTGCCATGGTGTCTTCTGATGTCTAAATTCTTCCCCATTGGAATTCCACAGAAATAAAAACTTTATGTGTATTAATAAAGTTATGGATAAAATAATATTTAATACTAATAAAATAATATTAGTATGAGAATTGAACTGTATGTATTTATTTCATGGACTTAATTTTTTTTACATAATATTGCAAAGTTGCAAGGTATAATAACTTCCCCTGGCTACCTAATTGCCAAATCATAAAATGTTCTTTAATTAAAGATGTAATGACGTGGAGTGATATGTAAATGAAAGTGTCAGAGTTATAACAAAGTGCTAGGCTTGGCGCGCTCAATTTTTATGGGTGAAGAGTCACCAAACTTAGCTACATTTTGCACAGTTTTATTTAACTTATTTGGTATTTTGTAATCAATATTTTGTAATCAATATTTTGGTATTCAAACTACTCGAAATCACAGATTACTTATTACAATTGTGACACACTGGTTCATTTCCGGAGACAATACAATCCAGTATAGAAATTTTCAAAATTCAAATTCTTAAAGGATTAAAAGTGATTTTTATTTAATTTACTTCCCAGGCAGGGGATGGGCAAGTTCTTTAGGTTTTCTTCATTTAATTAAAATGATGGGTCACTTCTTCAGATTTCAATTTTTTCTTGGCTTGTAATTAACATGTAAAAACATTTTTTTTAATAAAAATAAAGATTAAAAAGAATAAAATAAAAAAAAACAACTTTTTAAGCACACACTTTTACTTTTTAGTATACTTTTTAAAGTCAAAGTGTGTGCTTAAAAAGTTCTTTTGTTATTTTTTTTATATTTATTGTTTACATGAAATATTTGTAACGTGATTTCTTTTTGCAAGTAATCCTCTTTTTCTTGAAGAATTGAAACGGCGAATTTATACAGGTACAATACCATTTTATGTATTTGCGTTTAGAAAATCGAGTTCTGTATAGAATCGTCGAAGAAACTATTCTTAACCAATCTCTAATAAATTTATTTTTATAAATTGCTATTTTTTTTATAGTGAAGAGGAATATCCGGATTTTTTAAATTTTTCCTAAACCACTGCCAAATTTCGAGGGCTGCGAGATGTGCCTCGGATTATTGATGATCGGTCGGTCAGTGAGTCTGTGTCTGATTAATAAACTTTGAATTCGTATATCTTACGAACCAGAAAAAATAGAAACGTGAAATTTGAAAGTTTAGTTCCGTTTGTCAAATACTCTACAAAGAAGTTTCAAGTTTTTAGGCAACTTTAGCACAAAGATCGAAAGTACCTCGAGTTGCTCCCAGAAAAGGACGTGCGCTTGTCAACTTAAGCTGTGATTCTACTGTTTTCGTCAGAATCATTTAAATGAAAATTTATTAAGGAAATAAAGATAAATGAGTTCTAATGAAAAATTTTAAAAAAGTCAACAGTTTTAACTACTCAAGATTTGGGAAGAAGTTAATAGTCGTTCAGCTATCTTAGCAGAATTATGATTTTTTTTTTTTTTAACCGAATTGTTAAACTTATTTTACGAAATTTCAAAATAAATAAATAAAAAAAGCGCTTATAAATATTTATTGAAATGAGGAGAAGCAACATATAATAATATTATAAACAGAGGATTTTTTTTTTTTTACTTCATTCCTTGCTTTTAATTTTTTTTTTTACTTCATCCCCTGCTGCAAATATATGTATTAAACCAAAGACGATAAGAAAGGGGGGTCGCGAAGGATTTCCTAGGTGTTCGCCAAACTTATTTTTATTTGCATTTATTTTTATAGGACAGTTCGAGATTTTTTATTCCGCCCTGTATACACTGTTAAAATGTTTGTTTGTTTTTATTGAAATGTGAGGGGGGGGGGCCTCATAAGTTACTTAACTTTTAGAAAAAAAGCTTGGGAATCATTGCTCTAAACGTTCATTCTCACAGAGCCCTACAAGAATCAGTCAGTCAGAACTTCAATAAAACTTCATTCTCAAAAGCATTCATACAAATCCATTTCACTTGTGAAAGTGTTTACTCTCACACTATCTACTTTAAGAGAATTCTACGATGGTCGCTTACAAGCATTTTAGTCTGACTTTTAAATCAAAAGAGATTGACACCGATCCGTCATCTACCGGCAATAAACTGCATTTGTTTTGTTTTTATTTCCATAGAAAGAAGAGGCTTGTTTACAAAGATGCAATGAGAATTACATAATTTTCATTGATTAGCTTTTAAACTATTTAATAGACGCCAATTAGTTTAGATATTTATAGTTTAGTTCTTTATTTTTTCTTAATTATAGGAAATCCTCTAATACTTTATTGCCTCAACTAAATTTATAGTCATAAGAATGTTTTCGTAATAATAATAGCAATGACCTGTTTTCCTGTTTCATAATTCTGGCACGAAGAAATATTTTGTAGGCAATGCGATTGTAGTGTTTCTTATAGCCACAGTGATGGGAATGGTACGGCTTCCGAGTGTGTTGACGAGGTATCCCATCACTCGAGGAATGTTAACGTATCTGATGCTGTATCCGAGCGGCAACTTGGCCCAGCAGCTGATGTTTCACCCGTCCGACATCGATATCGGCGAATTGGCACGGTTTGCGGCGATCGGGAGTTGCTGGGTGGCACCTATGCTCTATACGTGGGTGAAGATCTCCAGTCGCATCTTCTCGACGACAACCAATTTCGTCGGCGGAATGAAAAAGGCTCTCGTCGAACAGGTCACCTATTCACCTCTGTCCATCTCGACCTTTTACATCGGTATGGCTTCCACATGTAAAATACCGTTCGGCTAACTCTGCTTCCCCCTTGGTTTAGATACGTTTGGGATATAGATATTTTTAAATCTATGCTTAATAGTATACAGGGTGTCCAAAAAGTCTGGTAGCATGGCAGATATCTCAAAGCTGCCAGGTAGGCGAGATCTGATAGTGTGGTTTATAGGTAATAGGGGGGGGGTTCATTGCCACTCTAGAATTTGACTTTGACCCCCAAATTTAAGGTTATCCATTTGCTAACTCGAAAACTATTAAAGATACAGAAAAATTTCCTGTTGCTACCGTGTAGAGCAACACCACATTAGTCTAAAAACAGTTTTTAATCACACCCTTCCCCTTGAAAGATTTTGCGAAAATGGGCGAGAAAGAGTCACTCAAGGTCAGCTTGGGCTGGCCAGGTTGGCTGAAGTTTCTAAAACATTTGAATTGCAGTAAGCACACCGTTGGGAATTTTCTTTCCTTGAGTGACTCTTTCTCGCCCATTTTCTCAAAATCTTTCAAGGGGAAGGGTGTGATTAAAAATTAATTTTAGACTAATGTGGTGTTGCTCTACAGGGTAGCAATTGGAAATTTTTCTCCGTCTTTAATAGTTTTCGAGTTAGCAAATGGATGACCTTAAATTTGGGGTTCAAAGTCAAATTTGAGTGCAGCGATGAATCTTACCTATTACCCCCTATTACCTATAAACCACACTCTTCAGATCTCGCTTACCTAGCAGCTTTGAGATATATGCCATGTTACCAGACTTTTTGAACACCCTGTATACTTCCACTTGTTCATAAACTTATCTTAAGATTAAAGGAAATCTTACAGGGTGTAACGAAAATAGTATGCTGGCTATACATAGTCGGTTTATACAGCTAAAAATACAAAAGAAAGTTAATATACAGATATGTCGTATAATAATTCCTTGAAGAATTAAAGCCACATGACATTATTTGTATCCAGTTACATTTCTCAACTCAACCCTATGGATTTTTATATAGGAGAACATCTAAAATCTGTTCCTGTTCACAATACAAGGTGTATCAAAAGTCTTCGTTCAATTTCAAAATGCTGTATCTCCATGACTAGTGATTGCAGGTAACAATCTACATTCTGCTGGAAAGATGAAATCATCAAGTTTTGTTTCACTGTTGCTAGAGGTTTCATCATTAGCAAGGTGTAGTGAGCTCCCATCAGTTTATGTCAAGATGGCAACCCCACAGCATAAAGCCACCTCATTCTCCTGACTTGACTGTTTGTGATTTTTTATTGCGGATTTTTGTTAAGGATTGTGTTTTTATCCGAATGAGCTCAAAAGTCAAACTACAACTGCTATAAAAGCCACAAGACATGCTTCAGCAATCAACACGTTCCGTGCAACAGGTGGGATGGGGGAGGGGGAACATTAAACACTTATAAGCTACCATGTCAAAACTTTTGTACCGTTTATTCTAACCATTTTCACTTGACCCACTTCTGTATTGAGGATCTTCAACTGAGAGTGGATGACAGATGCAACCAAATTGGGGTATACCAGGAATTTTTGAACATTTTTTTGTGAGGGAGCTCCTGGGAGTCCTGGATATGAGCTCAGCAATGCTTTTTTCTCATGGATGTCATTTTGAACATTTGCTATGATTGCATGTACAGTGGAAGCCGGATAATAGGCCCACTGGATAATAGGACCAGCCGCCTATTAGGACCAAAACTCCAGGTCCCAATCGCAATCTATTTTTACTGTATTGTTAGCTCGGATAATAGGACCAGTTGGTTATTAGAACCATCCCGATGTGGTCCTGTTATCCGTCTTCCACTGCATTGATTTCTTGGATTGTTAATCTAGCAAACTGAGTAAACATGTAAGTACCTGTAACTCGGGACCACATCACTTTAGGATTATTTATACATGGGTCCGAATTTGAATGCTAACTGAGATATGAACAGAAACAAAAATGCTGCCACCAAGATCAACATATTAATAACTCAGGTTCTATACGTCTAGGATGATGAAATTTGGGAGGAATAATAGTGTACAAAAAACTGTGTACACCGTTAAAATTTGATCGAATCCCAACGAGTACTTTCCGAGTAACGACCTCAACATCGTAACACATGCTGGTTAGTACTCGCATGTGAGCACTGTTATGATTTTGAATGCGTAATTCGGAAACTACTCATTAGAATACAATCAAAATTTAACGGTATACATTGTTTTATGTACCCTATTATTCCTCCAAAATTCGTTATCCTAGGCATTGCAGAACTTGAATTATTAACTTGTTGATCTTGGTGGCGGCATTTTTATTTCTGTTCATATCTCAGCGTTCAAATTCGGACCCATGTTCATAGGGACAAAATGCATCACTATACCCTGATCTATTATGTTTATCATTATCTACCATTTGTTTTTCATTATCCTCTATATATATTATCTCCTTATTTTTAGGGGTGGAAACTGACTATATATATCCAATCACTATTTTTGTTGCACCTTGTATATTTTTCACCAGAGCTACATTTTCCTATTTAAAAAGAAAATGTTAATGAAACCACAAGTTTAAAGGCTGTTGGTCGATGCTAAGTCTAATTTACAACTCAGGGCACATCCAGAATTTTCTCTTTGGAGTGGGAAATGAATTACTAATTAATATCCTAAGATTAAGATATTTTATGGTCTAGTATTGCTTTCTTAATAAAGGAATAAATAAGAGGCACTCCAAAGAAATAATACAATCTTCTTTAATATAGCTGATGCATTTTATATAAATTACATTATCAGCCAAGATAACTTTTTATATAAATAATAATGTTGAGGTAATTAACTGCTGGTCTGATTGGATGTGAATTTTAGTGGAGATGGGTTTGATTGTAATAAGGCAGCATAATTCTTACAACTAAAGTTAGAAGAGCAATTCTTGATTGTAAATTTGAATGCAGTAATGGAACATGCTAATGGGGTCTTTCTTAATGATGGTAAATTTAGTTTCTTTTATGAAGGCATCTACCTTTTTATTGTAGTCATCATTATAAATAATGACAGATGCATTACCTTTATCTGTCTTAGTTACAAGTAGAAAAAGGGGAACGAAGGAAACATTCTGCGACCTGGATTCGAACCAGGGACTATGACTTTCGCTGTCACTGCTCTAAGTGAATTGAGCTATCATGGACAGTGAACTGCAACGTTGTTGCAGTGTAACTTTATGGACTTCCCTGATGTGAAATCACAAGACCGTTCAATTGGCAGAGCAGGTCTCTTGACTCGAAGGTTGGGAATCCTCCTTATCTCTAAACCATCAAATAATAGTTGATGAAAATTCAGACTCAAACAGAAGTGAAGATTTTGAAGAAAATTCTTCAAACAATTCATAATTACAATTAGAATTGGGCTGTCTTGTGATTACATGGAAGTACAGTTCATTCCAAAAGCGTTTTCACTTGCTTGGCAGGAGTTGAGCTAAGCGAAATTGATCGGTTATAAAGTCTAGTAGTTTGAACGAACATCGTAGAAGATTAAAATGGACTTGGCCGTCCAGAGTGGAAATAGGGATGAGGTTTATGACTGGTGTGGGCGAATTACAGCACTTTTAATTGAAAAGATTAATCGCTGCTTTTTATTTCAGTAAAATCGACTTTGCAGACGAAATATTTAACGCACTTATAAAAAACAGAGCAATAAATATTTAAGAATAGCTCAGGAATGTTCGATGAAGGGTTTATCCTATGTAAAACTTCAGATGTTTAAATTATTGATGAAAACAGGAACGAAAACTCCACAGGCTGAATTCGAACCGAGAACGAATCCAAGCTGTGGAATTTTCTTTCCTAATTTCATCAAAAAATATTTAGTTTATTTATTTATTTTTTCTGTATTTCGAACATTGATATTTTTACTTATTACTTTTTAAATTCTGTAATATTTTGATACCGAAATTATTCATGCCGCCATATATTATGCGGATATTTTATAAGAAAAGAAAGTCATTACGATATACCGTATAGTAAACAGCATATTGTACACTGCATAAATATATGCTTTCTTCATACAGGGTGAGTTACAGAAAGGACCCGGCGCGAAATACTGCGCAGTGAGTTTTCAAATGACTTGTCATTCATGTGATATTGTGCAGTAGATATTGCGCAGTTGAGAGAGTGATATTGGTGTGCATGGTACTCATTTGTGCGATGTGGCGAAAATGGTGTTATCTCTGCAACAGCACATTTTTGTGGTAGAGCACTATGGGTCATGGGAACAGTGTGCAGATGAGTTTAAAATTAACTTTCAATTTGGTGCTGTGCCGGCAAAACCTCCTGCTAAGAGTCCAATGCAAAACTTGATTGCGAAATGGCATGCAACGGGATCAGTACTGAATGCAAAGAAAGTGCGCAAAAGGACGGTCTGTACGACAGCAACCATTGCTGCTGCTGAAGAACACATGCTATGCAGTTCCAAAACTTCATCACGGCGGCTGTCTCAGCAACTGCGTTTGTCTCAGTCAAGTGCAATGAAGATCATGAAACAGAGTTTACACTTACACCCCATCAAAATGACCACTGTGCATCAGTTGCATGATGTGGACACACAATCATGTGGAGGTGCTGGAGGATGATTGTGTGTTCATCTCAGATGAAGCGTGGTTCCATCTGTCCGGTTACGTCAACTCACAGAACATGCGCCACTGGTCTTCCATCAATCCGCATGTGTTCATGGAGTCTCCACAAAAAATTGGTGTGTTGTGTGCTCTCTCCGCCTGCCGCATGTGTTCATGGAGTCTGCCAAAAATCCCTGTGTTCTTCAATGAAAACTGTGAATAGTGACCGTTATGTGCACAATATCTTCAACGTGTTTGCCGCACAACTTACTGATGACGAGCGTGCCAATGCTTACTTTCAGCAAGATGGTGCAACAGCCCATTCTGCACACGCAACATTTGCCCGTATCCAGGAAGCATTCCCACCCGAACATGTGATCAGTCGAGGAACAGAACACCCCTGGCCATCACGGTTGCCAGACCTATCGATCTGCGATTTCTTCCTCTGGGGTGCACTGAAAGGTGTGGCCTACCAGAACAATCCACCCACAGTTGCCGACCTTCAACAAAACGTCCAGGCAGTCATTCGGACCTTTCCAGCGGAAACCCTTGCTCGTGCCTTCAGGAACATGTGGACACGCCCTCACACGTGCCTCGAGGCCATTGGAGGACACTTCCAGCACCTACTCTAGGTTATTTGCATTGTTATTTGCATTATTTTCATCTTTGATCATTGTTATCTCTTTTCATGCTTATTTTTACACGTTGTTCACCGGGCCGCTTTTAAAAAACTCACCCTGTATATAGGATACTATATTGTTATACAGTATTTTTTCCCGTCATGGATGAGAATACAATTTTTTGCCAATATGTTATTTTTTTAAGCATAAACCCTGAAGATACTGCATTTCATTTCAAAAGATTGGCAGCCATTCCCTATGAAATACCATTATAAGTTTAAATTTATACATTATATATTATTATTTTGCTAAATGTGTAGAAAACTTAAAGTTAATTTTCTACTACTGATTATTTCATGAAAAACATCTAAGTGATTTAATTCGCGTATTCACCATTATATTGTTGAGCGTGCTTTGCCAACTTATCGCTTACTTCCTCGTGTAGTTTTCACGTTTTTATACAGCATTTCTGCTAAAATAATAATAATATACATTGATATATTAATAATAAAGAAAAACTTTCCTAATAAAGGCTCAAAATCAGATATCAATTAAAACAGTTTGACATCACTCATTATACCTACTATCCCTGTTGCTAAGAAGCAATAAATGGCATCGTCCAACGTGATTCGAACTCCACTTCTTGCCTGGAGCGAGTAATCTCACTGATTTAATGTAATGTAAAGAAGCCGAACATCGTTCACCTAAGTGAAAACGCTTTGGAATGAACTGTACATAAAGATTCATTCTAAAAGCATTGCGGTTCACTCTCCACTATACTCAATTCATTAGAGCAGTGACAGTGAAAGTTGTGGTTCCTGGTTCGAATCCAGGACACAGAATTTTTCCTTCCCCATTAGATTGTAATTATAAATTGTTTGAAGAATTTTCTTCAGAACCTTCACTTCTCTTTGCGTTTATCTGCCTTGAGTACTTGGTCCTAATGTTGTAATTCATATGAAAGCTTCGGCTGTATTAAACAACATTGTATTGCATATTTGGATTGCCTCCTTATTTATTCCTTTATTTCTTTATTAAACTTATTTTAGATAAAATTAAATAAAATCAAGGATCTTGAGGAGCAATTTCAATAATTTTTTAGGAATCTTATCACCCCCACCCACCCTTTAGATGCACCTCCGACAGAGCTGAATCCTGACAGAAGGTGTCTACAAAATGCATGTTTCCTTACATTTCAATTGCTTCAAATAATCTTTTTATTATATATAAATATTTCAATTTTTTCAGGAGATGCCTGAGAGATCATCTTCAAGGAAACATTTGACTGCTGAGATTTTAAGATATTGACCACATAGAATGTAATAATTAAGCCAAACATCTGTTCCATCATTTATTTAATTTGTGTCAGTGTACATTTTTGTGTATAAATTTCTTTTTATAAATTTATAACAATTTTTGAAATTAATGGTGATTTTTGGAATGTCGTGAATATATTTATAATAAGGTCAAACTATTTATTCTTATCAGCGGGGAAAGAGAGAAAGTAATATTTTACAGAGAAATTCACTTTGACAATGGGAAGTGTTTTTTATGTAAGTTGAGATACACTTTGAACTTAAAGACTTCATTTATTATGATTATGTAAAAGTTTATTTCCTTCAAATGCATCTTATATGTAATTTATTTTGCGATAAAATACGAGGGTTGGGGCAAAAGTCATGGCAACTATTTTTTCTCTTGAAGATACCAGTCCGGTTGGAAAATGTGACATATACAGACGAAAGGACAAAGTGTTAACTACATGTGTGGACAACGAATAGCACTGAAATATCGTAACACACTAATTTATTACGGTAGTATACAGGGCAATATGGCCTTCACAGTGCAAAAGAATGACAACACAGTACACATAAAGTTGACATGACAAACTTGGGCCTAAAGACCCTCAAAGTAATCCTCTGCTACCGTCACCACACGCTGCCAACGATGTGGGAGGCGCTGAATACCATCAGCCTCAGCATTTGCCGCACCATGTGTGAATCGGGTCACCTGTTGGCACACAGCATTAGCAATGTCCTCTCGTGTTGCAAAAAGCCTACCATGTAGTGGTTCCTTAATCTTGCGAATGAGATCAAAGTCACAGGGCGAAATGTCGGGAGAGTACGGTGGGTGCTGCAATTCTTCCCATCCCAGCTCAACACGGGTTACTTCCATCTCGCACGACATTCACCAACTGACTGATTTCACAGCCCTTGCTGCGCTACTACCAGCTATCACAGAGCCATCTGTTGTTCTGCATACACACTATGCCTGCATAACTTCCACACAACACATATACGTTTGTGATCCGTTCACATATCTACAAGAAAAAAAATAGTTGCCATGACTTATGCCCCAACCCTCGTATAATACAGCTTAAACTTATGCAAGAGCCTGATAATTTTTATTAGATAATACTTGACCATTAGTATCATACGTAGCTAAGAGTTACTTTAATGTAGAAGAAAGAAAGCAAATAATTATTATAAAAGAAAAAAACAAAGAAAATTACACAGCCTGAGAAAATTAAAACCAGGAACCTTCGATTAATCATGTTGACACTCTAGCCAGTTAAACCACTGTGGACATGGAAGTATTTTGCTATCTACATACTCATTTGGGCTGGTTAGAGCAGTATCTGGTTTCCAGATCGGAACTGTCTTTCCCACCAACATAATATTCATACCAGTCTGAGCCCAGGCTATTAATTTTCTTTTCTATTTTCATTTATAATTTAATCCATTTATAATTTAATGAGGTATGGCAGGCAAAATAAAATCTTCATTGACCATTCTTAAATTTATTCATGAAGCAAGGCATGTAAGAAGATTGTTAATTGCTTGCTGGTAAAGATATTGGCAATCAATCATGAATAATCAGCAGTAGCAATTGTTGTGCAACTGTTTTGTTATGTCAAATATACAGTCAAATGCATATCATGATGAAACTAGTTTGTCAGATATGTCTGGCAGGGAACATGATATATCCTTGATTGACATCGAGTTAAATCATATTCAGCTGGTGCACATGATTATAGCTTTCTCTTTGTATAGAAACCAGAGAACAGTTGTTACATGTTACTAGTGATATGACTTCTTCTTTATGTGTCCTTCCATTCACCATAATCATTTGGATGGTCAAGAGAGTTGGGGCATAGGCTTTCCAGTTCTTAACTCCATCTGGTTGTGGAGTCATATCCCACAGAGGACATGGATGTTTGTATTTGTCCCTGATCATGTTAAGGACATGTTTGTATTTGTCCCTGATCATGTAGGTAACCAGAAATGTTCGTGTGCCCAAAAATCTAACAAACATATCTATCATTCTTCATTTTAGTTAAAAGTCTATTAGAGGAAGTCTGCATTTGTTTGTCACCTAATTTGGTTAGCTATTGGTTGGCAATCTTAGTGATATCAGAGTCATTATATATCACCTGTATATATTGCATACCTAAAAATGGAGTATACATGAAAAAATTTTTGTATACAGACATTCCTAATCTAGTTAATACAAAACCGGTGTAACATGGCTGATAAGAGAAAAGTTTAAAATTGGTGTTTATTGGTGTTTGAAATTTCTGGAACCTTAGGATAAATTACTATCTATTAATATTTTTAACCTGATCATTTAAGTGTTTAACTAATTTTTAGAAGAACAAATTGAGACTATTTTTCTCTCTATCTAGGAAGCAGGGTTATAGAGAAGAGTGGCTGGAAAGTTTAACCATAAACTTCTGGAAAAGCACCTAGAAGGTGTAGTCTGCAAACTTGCAAGCACAATTAAGGAAACAATGCAGCCATTTATCCTGACATACTCATCAGGTAAAAAGAATCATGGTATTCTGATTACACATGTCTGGAATTTTATGGTGGCCATAATGAGTTCATTCTCTAAAAAGTGATTTCCCAGTGGTTGCAGATTTTTCAAACACCCTAAGTTTTATTATTATTTAAAGAAAGACCAACCTCAGAAGAAATCTGGATACACTTACCAGAGATAGGACATAGACAAGAAGGAGAAGAGTTTATGTTTCAGTGAATATATTCATGTCAGTGTAAAAAAATTTTCATTCAACAGGTGCACCTCAACTTATGATGGGGTTACATTTGAAGAGATGTTATTGTTGGCCAAACTTGAAAACACAAGGGTACACCACCAGGAGATTGACACAATATACAGGGTGATTTACATCGAATGTAAAATACTTAAAG
>JAHWFO010038145.1:169121-182567 GCA_023313115.1 Rhysida immarginata | reverse complement strand
TAATACCCCCTTTAAGTATTTTACATTCGATGTAAATCACCCTGTAGTATTTATTGAATCGCATTATGTGAAAAATTTTAACTGCAAAAGATTTTTTTTCTTTGATTTCTGAGAGATTAAGTCTTGAAAGTAGTTGTGGGGCCTTTATCGTAATCTGAGCAAATCCCATTTGAACCGGGGTATGGCAGATAAGGAGATTCCCTGGTTGCCATTTGAAGCAGGAGGGGGGGGGGGGCCCAAAAACACTTGTGCACTTGAAGGGAGGGGGGGGGGCTTCAGTGGTTAATGTTTTCTGACCTCCCTGCCAAATACCCTAGCCATGCCACCTCAGACCAGTAATGTGAAAAGTTTTTAAATTATGCCTTAAATCCTAGTAGTATTTTGTATATGTTTGGTTTTATATTTAGTGTCTTTCAAGGGGAAAGTGAAATAGCTCCAGTGACAAAGATGATGATTTTAGTTATCTCATATTTTGTTCCCCAAAAGAGTTTTATTTCATAGCAACAAGAAAACAATGTAATAACATTCCTTATAAAATTTGCCAAGGAAATGTTTTTAAAATATCTGTAGTTTATTTTACTAAAAACTGTAATTACTGATAACACAGACCTATACGATTCTTGAGTTTGCAAAATTTTAGATATTTTCTTTAGTAATTCGGGTATTTTGTTCATGAAAATCACATTTGTTTTTCTCTATCACATACTATTTTTCGCATTTCCCATGTTATGCTTCAGTTATTAAGTTGCTGCACATGAAATGTCTGATTTGATAATGAAACTTCACATAGCAGTAACTCTGTGCAAATTGGCTTTCATTAATCAAAACAGGTGAAATTGCAGGTGGTCCAATAATAAAAGTACAGATGAAAATTATGGAACACATTTATTTGGAAAAGTTTGAAAACGTAATGACTGTTTGCATTCATGCATGCATTCCATATTGTACATGTTTAAGTATGCCACCACAATAGCTGTCCTTGCTTAAATTTTGAAAGCACTGCTGAACTGTGGTTTCTAAAGCAATTTCATGCACTTTGATCTTTCAGTCTTCATGTGTCAAAACTTCCACTAATCTAACCATTTCTCTGGTGTGTGTGCACAGATCTCAAGATTCCTGTTTGTTCCTCTGGATTATTATGCAGTTCAGCTCGCCTGTCTGTGAATTTCCTGCACCAAAATTTGATGCCTCTTTTTGACTCAAAATGTTCTCCCCATAAACTTTCATTAATCTGCAATGAATCTCACTCTGATTCACTCCTTTTGCCTGAAGAAATCGGATAATCGCATGGATCTCAATTTAGGTATAATTTTCAATGACATTGGTCATTTTGTCCGCTTGCTACATCCAAACTAATGAATGCAGAATAACGATACACATCTTACTATTAGCACAACTCAAGAGACAACTTCACATAATGCATAAATGAGTGTGCTTGTTAGTAAAGTGTTGGTGCAACCATGTGTACCTTTATTATTGGACTATCCTCGTAGATGCCGTATATACCTCTTCAATTGAGATACCAGTTTTATAGTAGTTAGGGATTCTGCATTCACCAAAGGTATTTTGATAGCTGCTTCATGGTTAAATCTTTTTGCTGCTAAAAAAAGGTCCAAATTCTTAAAATAAGTGGTAGTCAGTTGGCAAGATTTCTGGAGAGTATTGTAGGTGAGGAAGATTCTGAGTGCAAGATGTCGCATTTCTATGAATTAATAGCCGCATCGCCGCTCTCGAATAAATGCTGCATCCTAAAAAAATTTAAAGTGAAGTAAATGCCGCAGCTTTTATTATTGCAAAATTAATTACCAGTTTATTATTGTTTTTAAGAAATTTATATTATTAAGGTAAATGTAAGGTAATTTTATTAAGAAAATAAATAGAAATTTAAAATATTTAGATATATCTGTAAATGTAAAAAAAAAAAATTAAAAAAAATTAAAAAAAAAGAAGCAAGAATATGACATAAATCACAGTGAATTCATTTAATGTAGCCCTCAAACTGATGCTACCCTCAAATAATTGCCGTACCCCAAAAGTTAAAATAAAAGGAATACCATGGTGTTTGTTCAAAGAAATATGGTGTGTAATTTTTAGATTGTTGTTCTTCCAGTCAACTTTTCAAATTATGTTCATTGCAGCCATGGAAACTCACTTACGAAGGTTTTTGACTTTACCAAGTGCTTGCAAGTGGCGGGACACTGTGAAATAGTGGATGAATAATTTACCTGTCCCATCCACACAGGGTCAGACTCGACTAGTCTTTGTAGTTCGTCATTGTCGATGGCTACTGCTAAGTGTCAATGCAGCTCATTTTCAGTGGTGACATCACCAGATCAGAGTTTTTGGAACCATCGGTGAATGTTTTGTTCATTTATTGTGTCATCTCCCAATGTTTTGTTGATGTTTTAGAGACTGCCTCTGCTATGTTGTGGTCAAGTTTGAATTTTTGAAAAAAAAAGTGTCTGTATATGGCTTCCATTTTTTGTCTATATGATTGAACAGCAAGCTTGCATTCAAATGATTTCTTTCTCATAACCTTCACTATCCAAATGTTAGCACCCTCTGACGGTGTTTAAAAAAAGAAAATTATTTCATCTTGAAATCCAATATTATGTGTGCAACAACGTAATAGATTTCACCTGGAAATAAAGTGCCTGGGAAATAATATCAAGGGCACTAGAGCACCTTTCCCCCATTCTGCCTTCTGTGAAGGAAATTTTCAGGAGGATCATGTGAGCTTCTCCTTCAACTCAGTATTGACAAGAATGCTGGTTAGCTTAGGCTATGGGATTTTCTTTCCTATTTTTATTTATAATTTAAGACAGCTGAAGTATACAGTGTATATATAAAATCCTCATTAAATATTTCCTAAGTTTACTTTTGCACCATTCTTTTTGATTTAGCTATATTTTAGTTAAGGTTTTCAGAGTATAAATTTTATAGTGTATAATAATATATTTTACAATATTATACAGGACTGAATATTTTACAAGGAAAAGAAAAAGATGCAATCAAAGAAGAGCTTGAATTAAAATTTTGGCCCACTTATAAAGTAAATTAAAGATATTATGTACATTATGTGGTAATAAGATTCAGAACTGGTTTTAAAACTAGCTGTATTAGATTGTTACAGTCTTTTTTTTTTATTTTAAGTATGAATGGACTTAACAATATATTGGCAGTTTTCTCATAGTATGGTTGTGCTATGGCTTAACGCAAAAGCATAACAAGCGAAGAAAGTATACACCTGAGCAAACGAGTTAGTCCTGCGGGACAAAGGGATGCATGCGAGGAGGCCTACATGAGAAGACAGGAAAATCTCGAGTGACAGCGACATAGAACACAGCGAATCATCAAATAAAAATGTGTTAATAATTCCATCCTTTTGTACAAAATTCCATACAAAAATTCAACCAAGTACTTATACTTCATATCCTGTTAAGATATCCTTCTGTAAAATCACGAACTTTCACAAAATTGGTACTCACACTCACATAGCTCCAGATGATTAGCATAAAACTTATGCAGTCATTTACAACTCTATTTTTAACATCATTGTACATTTCAGTTCTACTAGTTTACCTCAACTTCTTTTATTCCCTTAAAGCAGTACTTTTTTTTTTTTTTTTTTTTTTTTTTTTAACCCTTTAGGCTTCTTGATTAATTTAATAAACAGAAATTAATCACAATAGCCTATAATCCTGCAAAGTCTACATTAAAATCACCAGTTCTCATACTTGAACGATGCTAATTATGAGACAATAGACTGAAGTGTCCCACTATCACTCAGATTGGATGTAATGATCAGCATCTGAGATACGGCATGTAATAAATCCTTACTGAACTTTCATGAATTATTCTTTAAAGAATGTTATTATGCTATTAGGAAAGATAGTCTGAACCTGCAAACTACACAACTGCCTTAACCAGCTCAAATGACACACGGATAACAATGTTTTACATGTCCACAGTGGACATGTCAATCGTTTAGGGCTTCTGTGTGATTAGCCAAAGGTTCCTGATGCAAGTCCAAGCTGTGAATTTTTTTTTTCCTATTTTTATCAATAATTCAAAAATTTCAGTTGTAGTAATCAACTTTTAATGTAGCATTCAAACTGAGGAATGCAATTAAAAATAATATTAATCAACAGAGACCATAACATCAGGCAAATACAGTACTGATTTTCATGTTCATCTATTTTATTTCAGTAAAATATATTTTGGCACATAAATTTGTGATCCATTTCCAAACACTAATGTCTACAATATTAATTCTGGCCACTTAGTAAATCTTATGATGACAGATACAAAGAAGACACTAACAAGGGAACCCCACATAGCCTATCCACTTTAACAACGGAGTCCTTGTACGGCTATGTATGCTGAAATTTTTTCGTTTTCGCGGTTTATTTTGAAAGAAACATAATTTCGCGCTCTCTTATTTTGCAAGCATCTATAGTAGCTTCAGATGAGTAACATATTTTAATTTGGTGGAAATCTGTGACATACATGTTCGAGGGATTCCCTTGTAAGTATAGCATCACATAGTGTATGGTGCTTTCTCAGTTTCCAACTCATTTATTCACAGTGAAATTTAATCACAGCACCACGGAAACAGTTTGCAAACTGTGCAGTTTTGGAAATGCACCACATTTTCTTGAAGCATAATATAAAAAACAATTAAATTTTTCATAAAAATAAATATAATAATAATGGTGCTGTATTTTTAAATTTCTTCAGAAATAATTATTAGCTCTAGGAGTTTGGAACGACCTACATGGCTTCATAGCTACAAATTTTTTGAGGTTGGCTAAAATATTTATTAAATTGTATAAAAAAAATCACCATGATAATTCATTGGTTCAGCAGGCAGTAACTTACTGGTGTTTCTGGCATAGAATTAAAATGTGTATGTGCACAACAGTGTTCTCCCCAGAAAATTTTATCAGGTGGATAAAAGGATAAAATAGCCGGGGGGGACAAAAATTTAAAACAAATAAAATATTATGCAGTGGTGTGTAGTTTTTTTGTATATTCAGCCCGGCGGTCACCAAAATCAGCCGGGTGGCATGCCCATTCTAAAGAGCCTGGGGAGAATCCTGCACAATCATCCATCCTACTCTCCAGATATGTCCCTCAGCTGCTTTTTGGAAACAGAAAGTATCAACATATCATAGAAACTGGACATAAATTTAAGGACATGGGCCATTTAATAAAAATGTTGATCAAAGTAACAAAAGAGTTAAATCATGGAGCACGTAGAATAGATCAAAATTTTTAAAGCAATAAAAATGAAACTGGCAATTGATTAAATAACCAAATAAGCTAAGATTTTGCCATAATGCTGTTTGTTTGATATATTAAAGCATCTTATACTGACTGCAATAAGCATCTTATACTATCTCTCTATTGTGAATAATTACACTGGGCAACAAATTTTCAAAACTCTTTTTGCCTCCGATATGAAAATAACCATTTCTTAATGAGTTGAATGTGCTGAACACGAATATGACTGTGAAAATGCAAAATTGGCTCTAGTTTTTTTGTAATCTGCAAAAACAATTGTGTACATAATAAAATGACTACCAATAGCTCTGGTCAACAACAGCTGCAAATAGCTCTGGTCAACCAATAGCTTTTTGGTACCGGGGAAGATAGGTGTTCTAGACTAATTTGAGCGTGCTGATTCCAAATCTGAATTCCAAATTTCCCTATCACGTCAAGATCTCGAGTTATAAAAATAGTTTAAATTTTAATGGTAGCCATTGTTTAAATTTGACATCAGGAGACTGTTTTACACCACTGAAACTTAACATCCTGACCTGATAGAAAAATTTGGAGTTCAGATATGGAATCAGCACACTCAAATTAATCCAGAAAACATACATTTGTCAAAGTTGCAGTTCTACTGGATAAATATACACGTTGAAACGTAGAAAATGAACTATATTAAATATCTCAAAAACTAGAGCCAATTTGAAAAAACTGATCTCATATTCGGAATCAGTGCAACAAATTTACCATAAAATGACTTTTAAATGCTTGGAGGCAAAATGTGTGTTGACCAGTGTTACCAGTATTAATTTTAAATTGTTATAATTTACATCTGCTATCCAGAACCATTGTGACTAACTGAAACACAGAATCATTAAGATATTAATTTGTTACTGTCTAAAATTGTTGTTTTTACTAGCATACAGTAAAATAATTCATTTGACATCATGTATCTCATAATAGGAAGTTAAAATTATTCTAATAGAAACAACATCATTAAATTAATCATACAGTTGTTCTTCTCCTTATGGCTCTGCAGTCACATATGAGTGAACTTTGTTCAAATATGCTATTAATGAATGAATCTGAAAAAGATATCCTTGTCAAGATTTTAATTTAACAGTGCTAAAAGACAAGGGAAAGCTTTTATGGCCATCTAAAAATCTTTTGAACATTTTAATGACATTAGAAGACTCAATTAAAAGAACACTTCAGAATTGCCCATTGCATACTCATGTCCTTCATGCAATAGAATATTACACATCAGAAGCAAATTAATAAAATAGGATGTGAACAACATGAAGTCACTTTAGTAAAATTTATAATCAATTTTTACACACCAGTAAGGGTTCATTTCTTTTTCAGAGATTATAATAAACAACAATTATCTTCTAATAGAATTAAAATGGCAAAATTGTCAAAATTATCAAAATGATTATGAAATAAAGGATTTTTATATATTTCTTAACATTTCAGCTTTTAAATTCATTTTGTTTAAAAAAGTCAATAGACTTTGTATTAAAATGAAACATAATTTATCATTATATTAATTTAAATCCCAAATTAAATTTAAATCCGGTTTATCTTAAAATAATTTTAATAAACTCACTGTTTCTTTATGATTCTGAATGTTCCTAAAATTTTATTTAAGTAAACACTAAACAGAGAAAGATTATTATATCAAAATAAATTCTTTAAAAAATTCACAAGAATTTATTATATTCAACCTTAATCCATTCTTGATTTATGTTATTCAATTGATTTATTTAGTCTATTCATACAAAAAATTCAAATAAAAGATATATTGCTTAAATTATAAAACATAAAACACTGTTTTAAAATATAATAAAGTCTCAAATATTTTTATATTTAATGTTTTGATTGATTTATCCAATAGATTTTATAGCTGGTTTAGCTGATTGAATTGAACAAACCCCACTTAAATGCGATTGTGGCACCACCACAGGTATTTTCAAAAAATGGAGTAAAGTTATATCTATTGAGGCAATTGGGGATTCCCAAACCTGATTATAGAATAAGCCTTAATATAGCCTATAAAAGATGTCGACGGGTTACAATACACTCATAACAGCTACTGTAGTCAGTATGAAACATGACACAAACTTAGTGCAAAGGAAAGGGGTGATCATGAGAGTCTACAGGTTTGGGCACTCAATCCGTGAGATCCAACAAATTTCAGATACTCCGCTGACAGTGAGTGATATGATTTTGAAGTGGAAGCAAGAGGGGGTTATAACATGCCAACACAGATCCAGTAAACCAACGAAATTGACAGATTGCGACCATCGATGCTTGAAACATTTGATGATGTCAAACCAGAAGGCTTCGTAAAAACATTGGCGCAGGACTTTTGATCAGCATTGTCTAGTGATGCAAGTGATTGTACTTCCGCCGAGTAATTGTCGCACTTGGTTTTATTAACGAGCAGCAGTTCACAAGCCAAATGTCACAGCCCTCAATGCGACCTGTCGATTATAGTAGTGCAAGCAATACCGCTCAGGACTTCAGAACAATGGAAAATAAGCTATGGAGTGATGAATCCCACTACCAGTTGTGATGGTCCGATGGACATGTGTGGATTTGTCGAAGTCTGGCGAACAATATTTACAGGACTGCATCATATCCACAGTGAAATTCAGGAGGTGGCGTCATGGTCTGGTCCTGTTTTTTGTGGTATGGTCTTGGTCCTCATGTTTTAGTTTGCAGAACCATGAATGCTGAAACATACCAAACAGTTCTGGACAATTCTGTGCTACCGACATTGTGGGAACTCTTGGGTAATGGCCTACACGTTTCAGCACAGCAATGCTCCCTGTCTCAAAATCTCAGCACAACAATCCTCCCTGTCCGTTATTAATAGGGTGCATTAATACTGGGTTTGAGAAAATGGGTGTGAGGAAACTTGATTGGCCAGCCCCAAGTCCAGACCTCAACCCCTTTGAACACCTTTGGGATGAATTGGAGTTCCAGTTGAGAGCGAGGCCATGCTGCCCAACGAACACCACCAAGCCGTTTGCCAATTTGAAGGATGAATGCAGCAAGACTCCTGCCTATATGTATTGCAAATTAGTAGAAAGTCTTTCTCGAAGGGTTGCAGATGTCATTGCAATGAAAGGTGTCCCTACGTGATACTGATGTCATGCAGGGTCCAGTTTAACTTACTTGTATGGGGCGTCTGGCAATGAATGGCCAGATAACGTACACGGCAGAAAAAGTTTTTACATCTACTATTCTAGTTCTGGAATTTATTGTCACTCTTTGTAGATTTTTTTTTTTATTTTTACACATGTTTTTTACCTTGTATATACATGTATTTTAATCTTCTCTTGTTTAAATGACTCTTATTCTTAGACTGGTATGCTGTACTGGCCGTTTGTTCAGACCATCAACTATTCTTTCATAACAGAAAAAAACCGTGTTCCTGTAGTTGGTGCGGCATCATTTCTGTGGATTATTTTTCTTAGTTTCATGAAACGAAAGGTTTTCATTTGTTGGTTATTTTATTGTAATTCACTACACTTATTTAGAAAGTTATAATTTTATAACTCATTTATAATTTTTTTTCTCTTTGTTCCAGGAAATGGACAAAGAATCCTGCAGTTGACAACTCAAAAGTTTGTATATTGAAAGTCAAATTATGGAATAAAGAAATGCAATGGGAATATTTATTTTTAAATAAAGAATTTTGTAAGAAATTTATTTTATAAAACCATGATAAAGCATTGTGCTAATATTTTAACATGTGATATAACCTATAACTCAAAATTTAAAGAATTGATGCATAGTATATTAAATAAGGAAAAAAATGCTTTAGATTTTGAGTTTTATTTTATTAACTACAAACATATAATACTATTATTTATTATTGTTATGATTATTCAAGTTAGGCTTTTCTGACTGGTGTGAAGATTTCTGAAGTACGCCTCAGTTGTTCACCTATTGCAGATGATTCAGGGAGGGCCT
Organism: Rhysida immarginata; assembly: GCA_023313115.1. NCBI lineage: Eukaryota > Metazoa > Arthropoda > Chilopoda > Scolopendromorpha > Scolopendridae > Rhysida > Rhysida immarginata. Next base: position 173,309 of record JAHWFO010038145.1, on the reverse strand, counting down.
AAACATTTGCAGAAGAGAATTATATTATTTTGTCAGTATAATCTATAAAAATTTTTAACATATAATTAAACTTAGAAAAATTTATAAATTAAGAATTATGGAGAGGCTCAGCTGGTTATGTTAGAAAAACTGGATGAACACATACAGAAATTGAGAAACTAATAAAAACATCTCAGAAAATACAGATAAATAAATTAAATGTTTGGATTTCTGAAGAAATTATTCCACTAATTTGGCAGATATAAAATAATTAAACAGTAAACGAAGGATGGTCTTTTGAGGATTTTTACACGCCAAACCTCAGATGTTTAAATAATTGATGTAAATAGGAAAGAAAATTCCACAGCCTGGATTCGAACCAGGAACCTTCAGCTCACCGTGCTGATGTGCCAAATAATTGCACCACTTCATTTACTCTTTAATGAATATTATGCCAGTAAGAAAGATAGTTCCAGCCTGCGAACTGGATACTGCTTCAACCAGCCCTAAGGACATGTATCCAGTTCGCAGGATACATGTCCATAGTGGCGCAGTTGGTTGGCACGTCAGCATGGCGAGCTGAAGGTTCCTGGTTCGAATCCAGGCCGTGGAATTTTCTTTCCTATTTTCATCAAATAAAATAATAAACGAAAGGAAATATTCTGCAATCTATCGAACAAGAGACTGCAAATCTATTTCAAAATCATGTCATAGGATGGGTATTGCGTATTAATTAGTAAAAAAAGTAGGAAATTGTCTTGATATAAGCAATGAGTTTTATTACAAAATGGCAACTTGTTTCAAATAATACCATCATCAGCTGGTCTGATATGACGAGTGAAGTTGGATTAATTTTGAAAATTTTGAAAATTAATTAACACTGACATTAACCAATCAGGAGTTGTATTTAATTGGCAGCTTTCAATAATTTAGAACAATATTTAAGAGATCAATTTCAAACTGTATTCGTCTGTTTAACAATTTTTGATATTGTATTTTTTTTATATTTTAATCTATATGCTTTCCATTATGTGGAATTTTCTATTTATTTTGTTTTAATAATTTCAATAATTTCATATTTAGTGCCACATTGATATTTCTTTAAAATGAGATGAACTGCAAATTTTGCAGCTGTTGTTGATGAAGAATCATTTATATTCCTTACGTCTATTGGAAAATTTTCTTGAGGTCATTCCTAAATAATGATTTACATGATAGCATGAATAGCACGTTTTCACTTGTGAGTACTAGCCAGGACTTGTTACAATTTTGGCTGCATAACTCGGAAACTTCTCGTTGGAATTCGATCAAATTTTAACGGTATGCACAGTCTTATGTACTTTGTTATTCCTCCAAATTTCATTAATCTAGGCTTTATAGAACCTGAGTTTATTAACTTGTTGTTCTTGGTGGCGGCATTTTTATTTCTGTTGATATCTCATTTGTCGTTCAAATTCGGACCCATGTTCATATGAACTTGTTTGCTTAGAATCACCCATACTACCTCCCCTCCAAGTTTGTACAGACCGTTCAGATACACCCTGTATTTATTAAAATAGGCGTATTTGGGATAATATCCTATGATGCTGACAGTGTTGTTTTTTCAATATATGTCAAATTTGAAAATTCCTTTGTTAGGTTAGGTAGTTGAAATTCAGTCGAATGGGTGCTGTTTACAAGGGTAACTGTGTCTTAGTGAATCAAAAATTACGGTAGTGTATGGTCTGCACGATTTCAATCTGGGCAAACATGTTTGGAGGAAAATCTGGTATCAAGAACGGATGATGAAGGTAGGTTCATCTGTTCTTTCCGGTATCTTATATTGAAGATTCTTATAAATTTCTGTGAGATTCTTCAATATTTTTCATGAAAAAATTCCATTATTATAACACTTAATGGGAAATCCATTAACACACCATTGGGGAAAGGTTATAATTGCTCATTGAATTTAAAATAGTTCTATATAACTAATTATTCAAAGGATTCGAGCTAAATGGTTAATTTTCTATTTTTATTTATTTAATGATGCTATTCCATTGTGAGAGAGAGTTGTCCACACTAGCTCTTTTGGTAAGAGTGATAAGATGGTACCTTGTGGTCCCTGATTTGATCCCAGGCTGTGGAATTTTTCCTTTCATTTATTACTTAATCAGGGTGGTGATACTTCTGCATAAAATTCTATGTTCCCGACTACAACAAAGTAATTCTAACTAAGGTTTAAACATGATGTACAAAATTTAGGGGGTAACCTGTTCAAGTACGGTGTATATAGGAAAAATAAGACCATTTAATTTGTTATTAGACTAGACTATTTATTCATATAAAATTTTTTATTTCATATTTAACATTTAATCAGGCATATGAAATGTAAACAATAAACACTTAAGTCAATGACCATGGGGAGTTTATTGTACCAAAGTATCGCTAAGAAATCTTTAAATATTTTATCAGACAAATTTTAAAACATACCCCATTTATTCATGTAAAATGCTTAATTCATCCAGAAAAAATACTTTTTGAGTTTATTTATCATTTTCTGCACACAAAATAGTTCTTAGGTTAACATTTTTTTTTTTGGTGGTGAATTTTTGAAATATTGACAAGACTTTGTGCATAACATGTATATTTTTTTTGTAAAATACATTCTGAAAGTTTGTTTAATTTAAATTCTAATGAAAATTTACTCTCGAAAACAATTTTTCTCAATTTTCATTACTTAATTGTATTGCCTTATGTAACGGAGTTCAGGCGAAAAATTATTGAAATCGCTGGGCTTGTACTCTTTCCAAACCTCCATACTGACATAGCCTACGTGCTCTTCTATCAGTGTAAGCTAACGCTATGTTCGCACTACTCCTTGATCACTGTTACTAGACCGTGGTTAGCTAATCAAGCACTTTCCGTTTGCATTGCATTGGAAATGACTGTTATCATGCGAAATGGTGTTTTCTATGATTCTTTTCTTGCAATTGTGTCAGTAGATGGCAGTGAGGGTAGCAACTGGCTTTCACGGGGGTCAAATTATGCCGTTAGTGAAATTATGATGAATGGAGCAGAACCTTTGATATGTGCTCATACAAGTGGCAGTTAATGTTTAGCCTTTCTCAAGTCTGAAAATTTTTCTCTCCAAACCAAAATATTTCTCGCGTGGCAGTTATGGTTCCTCATCAGACCATTCGCTGCTGTGTTCTCGTTTGACCAAAATGTTTTATTTTCCTGTTTGTTGGTGCTAACTGGGAAATGAGGTCACTAGCTGGGTTTCTGAAACACAGTTAGTTAACCGACTCTTAACCAAGCTGTAAACGCGGTTAAATATCCAAAGCGGGCCGCATATTTCTGCTTGATTGTGATTAAGGCATAGTGTGATTATAAGGTACAAATAATTATGAAGTCCTTTTAATGAAAAGAAATGTAAAAAAAAAAAAAAAAATTTATTACAACTCCTACTTTTATATAAATAGCACAAGGTACTAATATATTGTTTTGCGTGAAATTCTGATGAATTCAAAAAAAACGGAGCAGTTCCTGATCTAATTGAAGCTGACTTATGATCTTCCACTGCAAGGGTGCTAAAACAACTGTCTTTATTATCTCAATCAAAAAATACCTGCATCTCTAGATTTCTATTTAAAACAAGCACCAAAATCGGGAATATTTACTTATTTAATTTTTAATTCACTCAAGAGATGGTAGAGCTATCTCTCTCAACAATCTCCCTTGCTGAAAATTTCCCTGACTTTTCCACCCCCCTGAATTATAAAATTCCTTGACAATTCCTTGTTTTCCTTGTCTCTCGCCACCAAATTATTGGAATAATTTTTCCAGAAACACCAAATGTTGAATTTACTATATAACAGTGGAACCCTGATTATCCAAGCTATTGTGGACCAATCCTACCTTGGATAATTGAAAAACTCGGGTAATGCAGACTTAGTAAATGAAAGCAGATTTAAAACAAATACCTGTAAAAGATTTTTATCATTTACAGTAATAAAATGTATAGTGCAATTAGACAATGAAGGATAAAATATTGTAAGCTTCAATAGAAAAAATACATAAAATGAAATCTGCTTAATACAAAAAATACATAAAAATACTATTATTGGGGCAGGTTTTGCTTGCTTCAGTCAAACTCTTTGCAGCAATATCTTGCCATTTCTTGAGTAGGAAAATATTAGCTTCATAAGCAGTTTTAAGATGAAGATAGAC
>JAHWFO010038145.1:153156-169111 GCA_023313115.1 Rhysida immarginata | reverse complement strand
TTTTCAAATAGCTTATTAGATTATCGCCCTTATCCATTGCTTGCACAAGCCATGGCCACATCCACGTGAGAGTAGTAAAAAGTCTGCTTGAGAATGTAGCGATTTCTTCATTCCCACGAGTAAAAAAAATACACAACATGATAAATGTATAACATTTTGTAGATTCTCACTCGCAAGACCCTTGGATAATATAGTTCATTAAAATACTAAAGCTGACCTTGGATAATCATGAACTCAGTTAAACTGGATCCTACTGTATTTTCATTAGTATTTGATGATTTCAGAAAGGGAAAAAAATTCCTGATGTGAAGGCCATCTTTAAGTCCATGATAGCTCAGTTGGTAAAATTGTTAGACCATATGTCATGGTTTCTGGTTCGATCTTGGATTGTGGAATATTTTTTTTGTGTGTTGGCTTTTGTTTTTATTTTATATCCATCATAAAATAAGGAAAACTTTATAGCACAAGATGACTGTTGAAAGCAATGTGCATCCCTATAATTGCCTGGGAATGAAAACCTCCAAATTTTGAATAAGGGATAATGGAATTTGATATCAGTCTAACGAATCCTGGTATCCTTACGAATCATAATCCTTACTATCACTCAGTCTGTAAGGGTAATAATCGGGCCTGCAGAAGACTACAAGCTGACTCTCCATCAGAACACAAGTTTTCACTGTTAGATGATCTGAGTCATAAGCTTTTTGAAGCATTTCCACACAGATGCAATGATAAAACCTTCTATATCTTGAGGCTTTGGCAGTGATAAGGAACAATTTGTTTTACAGGCTAGTTCATACCATGTGCAAGCACTAATGCCGCAAATCTTTCGCAGAAACATGCGCCACAAAACGTGACATCACGAAGCGTCAAACCAACATCAAATGTAAGCGTTGATCTGTTTTCTTAATCGAAGTTCCACTGAATCTTCCGTGATGTATCAGTACCTTGTTGAAAAGAAATGGAGGAAAATAAACACAGAGTTTAATTATCAACTATACTGTCTCTATATCCATTATTCAATTTATCATATAACAAAGGCCGACTTATTCTTAACATAATTTCTATAAGAACTTCATCTATGCTTTCTTCCACCATTTGCAAACTAAAGTGAAAGTCCAACTGCGCATATCCAATGCTGCTGTTGCCGTAAAATTTTGAACATTGTTGAAGTCTCAAAGCATGTAGCTTCACGTCTTGGCATTAAGTTTGCAGCACATTAACGCTAGATGGGAACAGCCAGACGGTACAGAAGGGGAGGAGCTATGACGAAAGCATGCGCAAATGTTAAGGCTTGCACTTGGTGTGAACGGGCCTTACCACAGGACATGTTTCTCTTCATAAGCAGTCCGGTTTTTTTTTTAATTTTTTTTTGTGCTATTGCATCTCTGTTTTCTCCAAGATTCAAAGATGTAGATTCAGCTCATAAAAAGATATTCATTTTACTAGTGGCAGTGAATGTTGATACCATAATTCTTCAGACACCTAATAAACTGGAAGGATACAATGGATAGAAGGCACTAATAATTTGCTCTCTTTGGAAGTAAGCCATAACTTGCAATTATCACAGTAGCCCAATGTTCACAGATTCAGTGATATCTGCTAAATATGTTAACATGTAAACAGAGCACACACACAACAGAGGTATAACCACAGATGAAAGAGACACAGATGCGTCATGTAAGGTTAAAAAACACAAAACAGCCCAAGGTCAATGCGACGGTGGCGGCATGCGGTGAATGTATTGACTCGCAGAGAAATCTACTATTCAGAACTGTTGATTTGTAGCTCGGTTTGCTCGGTTTATTGGTGATTGCGGAATAGCAGAGGATTTTTTAAGGAAATGGGTGAATATAAATTAACAATATAAAAGAAATAAAAATATTCATGAATAAAATTATTTATTAAAATAGAAATTGGCAAAAAACACAAAGCGTATATTACAATTTCATGCAAACAGAAAAAGATATAAATGAAAGTATGTATAATAAAATATTATATACAAACAATAAAATATATTTAAAATTCCATCAATAATATCTTTAAAAAGCTTTTTGTAAACATGTGGCTTCAGTCTGTAGAAAGTCAAAAATGATTTCATATTTTATAAATTAGTGATAAAAGTATAAACTCATGGGGAAACAGAAATAAATATACAAATGGGAAGAAAATGTGGATATGATAAATAAAGACAAAAGTATAAACTCCTGGTGTGTTACTCCCTTCTTTTCCACCTGCTGAATGATGAGAGCTTCGCCCTCGAAAAGCGCTTCTAGGATTAGGTTGTATTTTTCTTTTTACTTAATTTTTGTTGTGGTTAAAGAGTTGTTATTTACTTTGTCTTTATTATGAATTAGTCATAATTTATAATATGCAAGAATTTGATTACTTGTGAGTAATTTTAACCAATTTACGAAGCTTTTTCAATCGTTTCTCGAAAGATAAATTCTCATTTTGCCACTTCACAGCTGCAAATATTCAGCATGATGCAAATAATCCAAGCAATGACTCCAAAACGATATCGCAACCACTGAACCAGCTAAAGTTCTCAAATCGTTTAAAATATTGGACTAATCTAAATCTGACATTTGGCAAATGTAAAATCTTATCTATTCTTTATAAGAAAACAGTTGCGCATTTCTTAACTGAGTTTGCCCATTTTTCAGTTGGGACACAGGTGTTGAATATCTTCGTCAGTACCAAAATCCTTTAGCAAAAGCAGCAGCTTGTCATCTCGGTTGAAAGTGGTGTTTTCATCAATCAGCAGAGGTTTGCAGATGTCACAGTCGCTGTGTGTTCGCACAATTTTCTTTGCCAAATATCCCGCCATACATGTTAATACAATAGTACATTTTTTTCCTGGAATGTTAGTATTGTTTCCGCATTCTTGTCGAAGTTTACAATGTTCTAATCCATGTCTGCTATTTCATGAATTCCTTTACCATCATCAGCGAGATTCTGAAAATCCTGCAGGTGAATTAGAGCCTTCTCATTATCTTCTTCACAGTTTGAGTGATTGGATGTCTTCATTAAACTTGAGGCCATACATATTTTCCAAGCATTTTTGAACTGACTTGGGTTGGGGTTATCCTGGCAGCCACCTCTTTGGTGGATGACACTGAAATAATTTTCCAGGCTGTCCTGTTGAATGTGACCTGTCAACTAGAACTTCAAATCAAAATTTTCATGACAGTAATGCCATATCTGCTGAAGCGCAGTGAGAGATAAAATCTATCCTTGGATGCATGGAACGGTTTCATTTCTAGCACCCAAGACCTTCGAGTTCTTAAACATTGTGATGCATTCCGTCATGAAGTTTATATGTTTACTGTTCGATGTGATTGGGCGCCTATAGGGCTTGGGGTCCCCTGAATATATTGAATTGCATGAGTCGAATAGCTTATCAATATTTTCAGGAAAGTTGACCGTATGTATGCACTCACTAGGCAATTCGTTTGCTTCGGTGTAAAATGCAAGTGCCATGGCAGTGGAGTGGCTGAAAATTTGGGCCGTTAACTTCACTTTCATTTTAGAGAACGGTTTGAGTTAAATATGTTGTTTTCGCAGCTTTCACGCCCATGGATCTTCTAGATTGCAAATCAAGTAACCTTCTCAGATATTCCCACTTTATTATAATCTGACTGCCACCACAGCACAAAGAAAAGTCATGAGCCATGAGGTTATTTCTAAGACTCTTTTAATAGATGAGGAACATCGTACAAGGCATAACATTTCTCGCCATCAAGGGTAAATGGTGGGTTGTCCGGAGTCACACCAAGTTTTTTCTCGAAATAGAAACGATTAGTGAGTCCTTGATCAGCCACCAATGCAATAATCTTTAGCCCAATATCACGACATTTCCTGAATATGTGAACTTGCAAATCGTAAACACCATCATTGCTAAATTTATTTCCTGTCAATATGTAGCTCACAGGTTGCTTCCAGCTATAAGCCAAACCATTCAACATGAAAGCTAGTGCATGTTTTGCAACAGAACGCGTTTGGTTTAGTCCACTATTTTATTTAAAGAAATCTACAATTCTTTACCTCTTCACATCTTTTGGAAATTTATAAAATGAGAGTTCAGGGTTTTTAAACCTGGTATTCGTGCATTTAGCACCAGCACAAGATGTGCCACCTTTTTTAAACATTTCTGCACTTGTTATTTTTCAATCAACACGAGAAAATTTTAACCCTGCTAAGTGAAAACAAAGACAAAGCTCTGCTTTGGAGCTACTTGAATCGGACCAGGGACCCATGCGATTAAAGAAAGAGACCTGAGCGACCCAGAGAGAGAGAGACTAGAAACTGCAGTCAAAGTCTCTCTTCTCCTTCCTTATTTTAGCATTTGTTCGTTTTTGTTTTCCTTTTAAGAACGTTTCATTTTCTTTTTTCATATCAGAGAGCTCTGCTCTTATGTTTTACTCTAGAATGAAACTTATAGTTAGTGTTGACATGTTTACCTAGACTCTATGAGTTTACAGATTTTAAGAAAGTGATCAATATGCAATAGGATCTAAATTTCTTGACAAAGTGTATATTTAAGTGAACATAAAGTTATTGTGAGGTATTTAAATTGAATCCATGTCAGTGTTTATTTTCAGTTAGTTAATAACCTCTTAAACTGTATAATTGTAATTAAATAATATTGGTTAAATTATTTAGACTCTTCAAACAAGCTGCAATAATTTAAAGAAAGTAATTCCAAATCATAAAAAATCTTGAAGATGATTTCAGAAAAAGAGTTCGAAAACTTCATTCTTTTCATCTATCATTCATTATCGTCCTAGATTCAAGTATCATTTATTATTTAAAAATTAACATCTAAGAAAATCACAAGGAACCTGGTGATTTTTTTTTTATTATATTTTAATTTAACCAATATTATTCAATAACAATTTTACAATTTATGAGATTATTAACTAACTGAAAATAAACAATGGTATGAATTTAAGTGAATATATTTTTTTTCGCATATTATATACAGCAATGACGTATAGTAAAGATCAATGACGTATATTAAAGATAGACGTCATTGGTAAAGATAGACTCCGAATCCTATTGTTAACAGCGGCAAAAAGTGAAGCAAATTGAGCCATGATAGTTCTGGGCAGGAGTGAGCCGTGAGTAATTAGCTGTCTGGCTGCTTTGTTTGTGAAGATTTTGGGCCTGAGGAATAATTAATTCAAAACCATTCCTCAAAGTTAAACTGCGTATAACTGTACAAACAGACAAGAAAAAGGATCAGGAATCATTTTCAACAAAAATAAATCAAAAGTACGTAACTAAAATGAAAATACGTAACTGAAAGGCAATCGAAACGAAATTGAAATTGAAACCATGATCGAAAAATTGTTTATAAAATATTTCAAATACAAAGTAAACGAAAAGATAAACTTATCACTCCGTGATCGGCGTGTGAAAGAATTATTAATCAGCTACTCTCGTGTTTAGCCATGTGTTTTGCATCATCTTCACTCACTTTCGGCCATGACAGTTCTGGGCATGGAGCTTCCCAATTTGCTTCAAGTTACAACAATAGGATTCGGAGTCTATCTTTAATATACGTCATTGATATACAGCAATTGAATGCAAAATTTATCTTTGGCTAAGGTCAAAAACCCTCACCGGTGAGAGAATGATGACGTAATTTCTCACTGGGCTAACCGTCTTTTTCTCGGTGAGAACGGTGAGACTAACCGGTTAGGCATAGCAGCACTAACTGGAGTTTCTGACCGCGTTAAAATGACGTCACAGTTATCTCACCGGGATTTCTGACCGACCAAACGCTAACTCTTCTCACCGGTGAGAGTTTTTGACCTTAGCCTTTGAGTCACTATTTTCGCGTGATGGCGCCACCGTCGTTCTCACTTCGCTTGTTTCATCCGGTTGCCATTCAGACGACGCATCTGTATCTCTTCCATCTGTGGTATAACCATTATAACCATTTCAAAGGGAAAGGGACATTATTAATATTAGACATGACTAATGCTAGATGTTTCCATTATTTTAGTAAAATTGTTCATCTCACTAAACCAGAAGATTTTTGCGTAGCATTTTAACTTTGTAGTGAATTGTAACTGGTTCTACAGAATGCAGCTGAATGAGGTCAATTTCTTAAATGGAAAATTGCATTAATTCTTAATGGCAAAAAACAACAAACCTGAATGCCAGATAATTACCTGTATAACTGCTTGCATTAATCGTGGTGTTTCTGGTCTATTCTTAATGATGACATGATCTTTCTCTTTTTCATTCTCTTTACCTTTCACTTCATTTTTATGAAGTATCCTAATGTAAAAGAAAAGCACTCTAAAACCAGAGACAACTTAGGTAAACATTATGAATTTAAAAATAGCCAAAATAAGATCTTTTTCAAAATGTTAACTAAATTAATTTAAAATTGTGTATTGTTATTCTCTGAATTTTATTTTGATAGATTATATGGTTTTAACATTCATGGTAATTATCAGTATTAGATGCAGTATTTTATACACGATATCAGTATTAAATATTTTTTATTATACGAGGTACAGTCAATAAATAACGAGGCAAAGGATATTCCACAATTATTTAAGCATTTGTCCCACTGTGACACTAGTAGCAGAATGCCATGCTCATAGAAATCCTTTGGCTGCTGTTTGAACCAATTACACATGCATCCCTTGACTTCATCATCTGTTTGAAACAGCTGTCCCTGCAGTCCTTTTTTGAGTTTACCAAAGATGTGGAAGTCACATGGGACCAGATCTTACCGGTGGGGGGGGGGGGGGTAGTGGCTCAGGACTACCCACACTTGAACTCCTGCAGACTAGTTACTGCAGACATTTCTCTGTTGTATTGGCTGTGTGCAGTCTAGCATTGTCGTGCAACAGGATATGACATCACGAGAAAGTTTACCGGGATATTTCGATTTGATTGCTTTCCTGAGCTTTGTTAACATTTCGCAGTACCGCTGGGCATTGATCATAGCTGCATGCTCTAGGAATTTGATGAAGACATTGCCGTTTCGACTCTGGCTCAAAGTGGTGGCATCAACTTTTGTCGCAGGTAACAACTGCTGGGGAAAGTCGTCTCGTCTGCTGTTACACGATGGTCTTTATTGATGAGTTCATCTATTTTCGCAACATGCGGGTCTGTGATATGCTTCGGTACTCCATTCCACGTGTCATCCCCAAGCAACATCGTACCCAGCAGTTTAATTTGGGGGGTGGCTGGGCCATTGCTCTTGTGTGTATGTGGGGAGTGGGGTGCATGTAACACAATTATATGAAAAGTAGTCCCCTCAGTCCCACCTCTGCATGTACAGCCCTGTCCCTGAGCAACATGCTTCCTTGAAACGTTTATTCTACTCCTGAACTCTTGCCTGGGACATACAGTGCTCCCCATAAATTCTTTCCATTCCAGGGCCATACCCAGAATTGGGGGGGGGGGGGGCTACCAAGTAACAGATTTAGTTGACATGGTGGCCAATTTCGGGAGGGAGTGCAGCTCCCCCCCCCACCCGTTACGGCCCTGTTCTATTCATTGATAGATTCAACGGCTTCATATACCTTCTGCTGTCAAAAGTTCACAACATAAAGGTTAACAACCTTTACCCCTTCCAACGAATAACAACAAACGAAAAAGCCAGGCTCATAATCCAAGAAGAGATCGAAATAAGAAAACACCGCCAGGAAGACCGCACCACTAGCACCACCATACTTAATAACCAGACCACCTTTGAAAGAGACGACATTCTTGACCTCCTCATTGAAGCAGACAAAACATCCAAGACCGAGGCCAACGAGAGACAGGCCAGGGCACTCAAAAATCACATGATCATCGGGGTTTGGGCAACAATCCGTCCTTCATTGTTTCCAACAAACGAAAAAATACTGATTTGTTAATCCAAAAAAGGATGAATTGTTGGCCGGACCCCGATGATCATGTGACTTTTGAGTGCCCTGGCCTGTCTCTCGTTGGCCTCGTCCAAGACCAGATGACGTCACAACAGCCCTCTATTAGGTCCGCCATTACCTCCAAATTTAATCCTCCAATCTTTGAGCATCTCATTATTCTTTTGTTTATACCAATCAAAACCTTTATGCTCCACCAATCAGCAACCTTTACCCCTCCACTTTTTGTACATAAACCCTAGGCCATTGACCAGCTAAACCTTTGTAGCTATATCAGCCTCCGAAGATGCTGTAAACCGAAACGCGTATATTAGGCAATTAAAAGTATATTCTACCGTATCAATTTTTGACCTTTATTCCTTTTATTTAGTTTATTGATACTTGACATTATAGACATCAAGGAGTTTAATGTCGGGCAGGAAGCGATGCCAAAAACTTTTTTTGCCTTGGGGTTTCTGCGTTATTTTTACGCATGTGGGAACTAGGCGTTACGCGTTGGTTTCGGTTATTATCTTTTGCTCATTCCTTGCCAGACACGTAATGCCATCTAGCGAAAGATACACACACGAATGATTTTCGTCACACCAGCAACTACATTTCAGGCCCGTCTGCACGTTGATGAATGTCATAGTTTTGGTGCAATAACCTTTGCATCGTTATTTATTGACTGTATCTAATACTTTAATTCTCGAATTATATAAAATATTTCCTATTCCCCCTCCTCCCCCCTATATTTTGATATTTTGTTTTTGATATATTTCCCAATCTTTCAACGTGTAATTTTCTCATTTCATGTCTGTACATTTCATTTCTATTTTTATATACAGATACAATACCCTACAAATTTACACCTGTATATGAAAATAGAAAAGAAATGTACATGAAATCTGACTTGTGCATTGGAACTCATGCTCGCACATCAACGGCTGAATAACTTGCTCATGCAATGTTGTCATAGGTGGAGAACAGCTAAACGAAGGGGGCGTGACTTTTAGAGAGGAGTATTAATCAAGTGTTATATTGCAGGCCTCTCAGTTCTTGAAATCTTAATAAAATTATCACCGCCAAAGTCAGTTATTGGTGATATCATGAAGAAATGGAACACTATAGACATCGGAGCATACAGTCCCATTGCGGAGATCCCCAAAAATCACTGGCCTGTGTTGAAGCGTGAGGTTCATATAAACAGCACTAAACCGCTCCAGATATTCGACAAGGAGTTCTAACACGCAACAGGAGTCACTGTGCATTACAACTGCATGAACTCGGCATTCACGGATGTGTAGTCACAAGCCGAATATCTCGCCAAACAACAAAGCTGCCAGATTCCATCCAGATCGCGGAATTTTTTCCTTCCCTTTTCGATTTGTTATTGAGATTCCAGTGGTGTTTGGAACGCCGATTGGATGGTCGAAAAGTGGATGGATATGGCGAATGCCAGGGAAGCACCTTTTACCTGAGCATATCATTCCAATCATAAAATTTAGTGGTGGTGGAATCATGGTGTAGGGGTGTTTTTTTCTTGGTACCTTGTATATGGTTGAGGCCAATTTGAACTCTGGAGCCTACAAGGGAGCTTACAATCAGGTGCTTCCTATCTTGTGAGAATATTTTGATAATGAAGATTGTTACTTTCAGGACGATAATGTGCAATGTCATGTTTTGGCTTCTGTCAGATCTATGTGAATGTCGTTAGCTTTCTGTGGCTCGCAAATAGACCCGACCATAACCCAGGGCATCGAGTGAAAGCCAAGGAGCCACATCTGAAATCCTCTGCTGACACAGCTGTGCTCTTTCAGCAAGAATGGACCCAATATCGGGAGCTGTTTATGGGAACCTTACAGAAAAAATATCCAGAAGGGTGTCTGGACGTAATTTCAGCACACGGAGATCCAATTAAATATCACTTTCTCCATTACTGTGTACTGTCCGATTCCATTATTGGAGGGTAGTGTATGTAAATTAGTTTTATGCAAGAGAAAATGTTTACACTATAGAGTTTACTGTAGATTTCTACAACATTCCAGATCTAGAATTAGAGATATTTCGTAAAAGGCATTGCCTGGTAGACATTGCGTTATCTAAATGTTTGTTTTAAAGATTTTACAAGAAATGAAAGTAATACCTTGCTTTCCGTTGGAGAGTCCTTTCACAGTCTGGATAGTCACGTGCTGTTTCATGAAGACATTCTTTATTTAAAATGAATAATTCAGCAAATCCATGAGACCGACAACTAACTGTGCGACGATTGCCACCAATAGCTAATAAACTGTTGCAAATAAATATTAGAAGAATAAGAATATAGAATATGAAAACAGTTACATAATAAGAAGAACTATCTATTTCTTACCTCATTTCCCCAATTACACTTCCTTCACCTAGAGTAGCCATTACTTTATCATCATTCTCTCCACCTAATACATGGACGTACCCAATGTTCACAATATACATTTCTTTGCCTACTTCTCCCTATTATTTATAAAAAAGTAGCTTATCTCAAAAAAGATTATTTTCATTTTTTTAAGTAGTACAAAAAATTTGATTTTAAAATGATATCTACCTTTCTAAAAATATAATCTCCAGGTAAGTAGACTACAGATTTAAGTCTTAAAACTAATTCTCTCATTAGATCTCTTCCCAAGCCCTTCAAAAACATTAATGTTACATAGGAATTAAAGAATAAAAGTTTGCCAAACTATCAGTGACTATTAAAGTAGAATAAAATTTAGATATATAAAAAATAATCACCTTAAACAATTCTACTTTCTTCAAACTGTGGAAATGTATGTATAAAGATAAATCAGATCTCATTTTTCTAGGGATATACTCCAAAACTTCACTTTCATCTGTTATTCAAAAAAACATTTTATTAGAGAAATAACAAAACCAAAAAAAACCCCACATGTATTTATAAAGGATTTTGACAACTTTGGAGGGGGTGGTCTAAACATTATTTGTTTTTATGCCTCAGTCCAGCGACGAAAGACAATATTGATACTGTGTCTTTGGGAAACATGCTTTTTCAAGGTCTACAAACTAAGCATGCATACTCCTAGGAAAAACTCAAAGATTTGCCTTAGAGAAAAGATGTGATCCGTTGTGATTTTCCAGGTCAGAAACCACACTTCTCTCTCGCCAGTATAGAATCGACTATTTCCCAACTTCTCTCCAGACACTTAGCATCGCATTTCCCAGGAATGCTGAGCAAAGACGTGCCTCGATAGTTGCTGCAATCTTTTCGATCACCTCTTTTTAAAGATAGGAACCACAATACCTGTCTTGTGTAGGGGCTTGACCGGATAACCAAGAAACTCGACGCACCCTAGTCATTCACCTTATACAATCCTGAACCAAGTCCTTTAACAATTCACACAAGATTCCATCATTACCTGTAGCTTTGCTAGTCTTCAATGATTTAATCGACTTCTGGTTCGGTGATACGAGGGGCTTTCAAATTTGACCTGGACTTTATTTTTTATAAAATCAGGAAACTACAAAAAAAACACACCCACCAGTTATTTCTCAAAGAACTCCCCTTGCTTCCCTACACATATTTTCCTGTGTTCTGGGAGCATCTGGATACTGGTTCTGTAGAAATCTTCAGGCTGATTTTGAAACCACCAAGCCTTTTTCACTTCCCCAGTGGAGCCGAACCAAGAATTCTTTCAATGGTCCAAAAAGGTGATAGTGGCAAGGAGAGAGATCCGGGCTGTATGGAGGATATGGTAAGATGTCCCATTTGAGTTCCGTCAATGGTGTACGGACATTTAGTTACCCGATAGTTAACCAGCCGACGGTTAAACGCCGTATAAAACGACATATAATCACGTGATTGTTTAATCACCATTTAACCACCAAAAAATACGTGACTTTTTAATCACGGACACCGAACCAAGAAAACCAATTTAGGCTAATGTTTGACGCGACATTTTAGCCATTTAAAAGTTAATCACGTGGCGCAGATTTAAATGCCTGTTGTCTTACACGTTGTCAGTTTCATTTAAACGGACAAGCTGTTAATGTTTGACAGAATTTAAACAGTTATAATGAGTGAGAGGATTGTAACGTTTGGAAAAACTTCGAAAGGCAAACAGGGCAAAGTTGACTTTTAGGAACTGCGAGCACTGCAATGACACCCATTTGCCGGGAGATACGAGTTTTGACATTCCTCACGAATTTCAGCACCTGATATTGATTGATTCAGGATCTGGTAATGATCGATTAATTATTATGAGCAATAGGGAGCTTTTGGATGAGTTGGCCAGATCGAAATTAAGGCTAGCTGATGGAACCTTTAAATTAGTTTCATTCAATCTTTTTTCAACTATACACAATACATTTTGAACTTGTGCCTGGAATAAATCCAGTTTCCATTTATTGTCTTGTACAAAACAAAACTGGAATCGTTTATGATAGCATTTTAGATGCAGTTAAAGAAATTATTCCACTGGCTGCCCCTGATAGAATACTGCTGGATTTTGAAAGAGCAGCAAGAAATGCATTTCAAGCAGCATTTCCCAATGCAAATATTATGGGATGCTATTTTCACCTTAGTCAAAGTATCATATGTAAAGTTAATGAAATTGGTATGAAAGTTGAGTACGAATCAGATGACTTAAGAATGGTCATTCGTTGTTTACCAGCCTTGGCCATGGTACCTTCAGCAAATGTTACTGAAGCTTTCCTTATATCAGCTGACAATATGCCAGACCACGAAAAAATGCCAGAGCTTTTATCGTATTTTGAACACACGTATATTCAAGGCAGGCGGGAGCAGGACATGGTGAACATTACAATCCCGCAATCTTCCCAATTGAAACGTGGAACCATTTTGAAACAGCATCAGAGGGAATTTCAGCACCATAACTACAAACACTGTTGAGGGTTGGCATAATGGATTACGGGCACCTTTTCAATACTACCATCCGACACTATGGACTTTTATAAAAGGAATCGAGAAGGATATACAAATGCAACGAACGGCATTTTTGCAAGGCATCGCAGATTCATAACCAACTATGCCAAAAATATATCAGGTGCAAAAACAACGTGTCAAAAATACAGTGGATCTCTATTCAAGAAGTGAGATTTTAGTTTATTTGCGATGTATTGCCCATTTATCTTATGTTTGATTAAATTCTATTTTTTAAAAAATTGTTCTCCTCATTTCATGTTTTTAGTGGTTCAATATCCGTGATTAAAAAATCACGTATTCCTTTGGTGGTTAAACGTCGGCGATTAAGCAATCACGTGAGTCTGTGTCCGGTGATTAAATGGCAAGTGATAAACATCGACGTGATTAAATGTCGGTGTTTAACCATCGAGTGGTGAACTATCGGGTGATTAAGTGTTACCAAACCTCGTCCGTGTGTCCATAGTCAGTTTGGCTGTGTGTGGTCAGGTATTGTCTTGCAGAAAACAAACACTACTGGTAAGGAGTCCTGGTCGTTTTTTCCTTAGTGCTGGCTTCAGGGACGGCCTCAAAACGTCAGAGTAGTAGGATGCATTTATGGTTCGACGTTCTTCCAGAAAATCGACATGAATGATACCCTTAATGTCCCAGAATACAATCGCCATCACTTTCGTCACCACTCCATACTCGCACGCTTACTTTCAGGAGGATGGTGATGAATCCATGACTCGTCGGTGGTCACAACACTCCTTAGGAAGCTGTCACCTTCCCTGTCATATCGCTGCAGCAGCATGGAACAGATTTCCACCCTTGTGGTTTTGTGATCCTTGGAGAATTGCTTAGGGACACATCTGGCAGAGATCTTGTTGAATTTCAGCTTATTGTTGAATTTCAGCTTATTTCAGCACGCTGCCAGTGCTGATGTTCAGTACTGAAGCCAATTCTCGGACATGAATCCGCCTGTTGTCCCTTATCAGTTCGTGCGATGATGCCATCATTGACAGCACTTACTGCCCTTGCCTTATGAGGTTCATTGCCAGTGGATTCTCGCCCTCCTTCAAACATTTGGCACCAAGCAAAGACGGACGATCGAGACAAACGTGTCTCGGTGAACTTCAGAAGTGTCTGGTGAATTTCAGATGCTTTCACACCTTCTTTGTGGAGAAACTTGATGATTATTCATTGTTCCACTTTGGTCGACACATCGCTGACCGCCATTTTGTTTAAACAAACAATCTGTAGAGTAGTAGACAAAAACACATAAACCGTTTTTGAGTACAAGGACCCTCTTTCCTGTCACACTGCTGCTTGTGCTTCACTGCATGGCACCCTGGGCATAACCAAGAATTATGAAATTAATATTATTTTTAGCCTCAGTAGCATGGCCGCAATCACATGATTAATCAAGAAGATGTCATTAGCCAGATGAGTGATCACACCCAAGAATGGAAGTCCGACATGGAATGGGGGGGGGGGGGGGGCGAACGACAGGGCGGAGACGATTCCAGATGGCAAAAAAAAAACAGACATGGGATTCCGGATCCATCTCAGTAACATGGAACTCTGACATTTATCGATTTTTATGTAAATTGAAATATTTTTATAGTGTGAATAGTAATATATCATAGTACCAAGTTTTCCAATTAAATTATCCGTCCTCAACAACAAAAGTATCTATAGTGCCAGATCAACCAACGCCACAAAACACGCACACCCTACTCCAATGGAGATACCTAAATCAAGGAAATTTAAAGATAAGTAATTATTTAATTAACCCACATTAATTAAAGGTAATTGAAACATTAATAGCCCCATTGTACTAACAAGGAGAAACTGAGTACTCTGACTCACCGATTTTGATAAAAAAAAATTTGCACGTGTAGCTTTCACCATGCAAAGCCATTCGATGCACTTCTCAAAATTTTCTGAGAAAAAAATGCATAAAATTTGTTATAATTGACTACACTATAAATATCATAATTGTAGCATAGATTTTTATCATGTTCAGGTGGTCCAGTGGTTAAACACTTGCATTCTGTTTTGCAGGTACAGGTTCACATCCCATCTTTGATAATTTTTTTTTTACTTACTTACTTTTCAAACCCGCTTATCCGTTAGGGTCGCGGGGGCAGCAGCCCTATGGAGGATCTCCAGCGATCGCGATCTTCCGCCATCAGGCGCATGTCATCCCTGGTAATATCCAAGCGACTCGAACCCAGATTCTCCATGTAGTCTAGCCACCTGGTTCTAGGCCGACCCCTTGGTCTCTTACCCACCGGCTTGGAAAATAACAACTGCCTAGGAAGACTAGTTTGCGGCATCCGTATCACGTGGCCATACCAGCGCAACTGAGATCTCTCAATGCGGAGAAGTAGCGGCTCAACACCTAAAGATTCCCTTATTGTGCGGCTGTACACTCTATCTAGGAGGGTAACACCTGCCACGCCTCTCAGGAATCTCATTTCGGCCGCTTGTACCCTCAATCGCACTCTTTCGGTCATTACCCAAGCCTCATGACCATAGGTGAGAATGGGGACAAAGATAGATTTGAAGACGGAGAGCTTGGCTTTGTTACCCAGCTCTCGTTTCGTTACCACGGATCGCCACAGTTCACGTCTGACACAGCTTGCTGCACCGATCCGAGCATCCAATTCTTTCTCCTGCCGTCCATCACTCGTGAATGCAATCCCGAGATACTTGAACTTCTCCACCTGTCTCAATGAGGCTCCCCTAACATGGAGAGCGCACTGAGCAGGCTGTCTTGAAAGAACCAGAGCTTCGGTTTTAGCCACACTGATCTTCATCCCAGCTTCTTCACATTTGGCTGCAAACCGGTCTAGTGCATGCTGAAGGTTCGTGCGAGAAGACCCAAGCAGGACAAGGTCGTCCGCAAAGAGCAACCTCTCCACCAGGCAGTCGCCCACACAAACACGCTCATCGCCTCGGCTGCCCCTGTCTATCCAGTCCATAAAGATAATGAACAAGATGGGCGACAGTACGCACCCTTGGCGGAGTCCAACACCCACGGTGAACGGTCTTGACTTAATGCCATTTATCCGGACACACATCTCAGAGCTTTCGTACAGAGACATGATAGCAACCAGTAATTGCCCATCCACTCCATACTCTTGCAACACTTGCCAGA
>JAHWFO010038145.1:137362-152291 GCA_023313115.1 Rhysida immarginata | reverse complement strand
GCGCACGGTCTGCCAGAACACCTTGTTTGCCGAACCATAGTCTGCCAATTTTTTTTTCTCTTCGTAAATTTTTTTAACATGTATGGGGATGTGTAATTTATTTACTAAATATATTTCCGATTTTGCAATTTGCTACCACCATATTTTTTTATAAAATCCATATACGAATTATAGTTAATAATCCAATGTGATAAACGAGCATTTAAGGAAAAAAGATTAATTATCCACATTTAATCATTTTTATAAATTTTGTAACTTTTGGGATGATATTTAACTCACACAAAGATTAAATAATTATTGCACTAAGTACTTACTATTAAATATAATGCGTTATATTGGTATCTATAGTTTATCAATCACCCTTTATTAACATTTTAATAGCACATTAGCCAACAAATTACAATTTCCTATTTCTAGGGGCAAAAGTTTGTTATGAACGGAATTAACTATTACTCCTGTCTTTACCTACACGCAAATTATAACTTATTTTGTGTTTTTTTTTAAAAGGAAATAAATAAAATTTATTTATGTAAAGAATAACTTTAGCAAATCGAAATTTTAGATTATGATAAAAGAAAGGAGAACACTTTTTAGCCACAACATATCAAGGATGTTTTCTTTTCCTTTATCATTATAATTACCCACATAATCTTTTTTTTCGTTAGTTTTAAAACATCAGTGCTTTTATAAATTTCCCATTGACGGTACAAGTGTATGTCACATGCCATAACTTTTGTAAGAATTGACCTAGAAGCTTGAAATTTTCTACACAGGTAGGCCCTATACAGAGGACGGAGCGAAAAATATAGGAATCCTCTAGTGTGGACCAAACCATGTGTTTTTGTAGTTTCCCCAACTGACTTCCTTTCATGTCTATGGAGTTTTGATTGCGTTTGAGCAATTTGTGACGTCAGAGTTTGACTGTTGACGTCAGAATTTAAAGAACTCTATTTGAAGCATAGCGAATCCTCCTGCTACTGCTTATAACTTTTGGAAGGATTGACTAGAGACTTGAAATTTTGTACACACGTAGGCCCTATACAGAAGACGCTGCGAAAAATATAGCGAATCCTCTTGGATGGCCCGGGGCCCCTCAGGGGCCAATTGTATGAATTTCATGGTTCCTTTTTTATCTTTTGAACAAAGATGGCAAAAATCCTGAAATTTCGTAAATTTGTAGTGCGGTTCTAAAAAAATAAAACCAATATACAAGAAAAGCAATATAAGCCTCTAGGGTCCTGAGGTCCAAATACAATTGAAACTATAACATTTGAAACGACCTAGAAACCTGAAATTTTGTATATTTTTAGTTTGGTACTAAAAAATATAGCCAATATAGAAAAAAGCTGATATAAGCCTCTAGAAATCAGAGGCCTCAAGGCACCAAATACAATTGAAGCTATAACATTTGGATGGAAAGGCTTAGGAACCTGAAATTTTGTATATTCATAGTGTGGTACTAAAAAAATATTGCAAATACATATAAAAAAGTAATATTGGCCCCAGCAGAGCCCCACAGGCCCCAGCAGAGCCCCATAGGTCCCAAACATAAGCAAAACTACAACTTTTAAATGAAAAGGTCTAGAAATCTGAAATTTTGTTTACTTATAGAAAATTACTTAAAAATTTAGCTAATATACACTAAAAACTGGTATAAATATAAACTGGTCTTGGGTCTCGACAGGGGCCCTGAGCCCCCAGTCACAAATCAAGCTATAACTTTTGAACTGGAAGTCCAGAAATCTGAATTCTTGCATATTTATGGTGTGTTACTTAAAATTTTAGCTTTTATACACTAAAACTTATATAATGTTTGAACACAAACAGAGCTATAATGTTTGAACAAAACGGCTTAGAAATCCGGGTGATCCAAAATTTGTATACCGGGTAATCCAAAAATGTGTTACATTTTTTCATGAAACTAATAATTGTTTTGCGCGTGTCTCGTGATTCTTATGAAAGCATTGAATTGCTGGAAAGCAAACACTGAAAATGTCATTAACAATGGAATAACATCGTTATGTAGCTGCTAAAAAAATGTAACACACTTTTGGATCACCCGGTACTTAGAGTAGTTTACCAAAAAATTTAGCTAATATACACGAAAAACTGGTATAAGTCTCTTAGGTCTCCACAGGAGCCCTGAAGCCCAAATCACAAATAAACTCTAACATTTGAATAATAAAAAGGGCTAAGAACTTGAAGTTTTATATTTTTACAGTGCATTATTTAAAAATTATAGGCAATATACAAGGAGACTGGTATAGGCCTCGGGGTCCCTGGCGGACTCAAATATAATTGAAGCTAAAAAATTTGAACGGAAAGGACTACGATCCTGAAATTTTTTTAATCAGAGTGTGGTATTTAAAAATTTAGCTAATCTGTATTAAAAATTATATAAGTCTCTTGGCAGGGGCCTTGCGGCCTCAATCTTAAATCAAGCTATAAATTTAAAACCAGAAGTCCAGAAACCTGAAATATTTTTTATTTATAATGTGTTGCTTAAAATTTTAGCTATTACACGCTAAAATTGATATAGTCCTCTGAGACTCCAAATACAAATCAAGCTATAACTTTTGTATGGAAAGGCCTATGAACCTGAAATTTTGTATTTGTCCCCCTCCACTTATTAAATGCTACTGCTCGTAACATTTTGATGCTAAAACCCTTTTATCGTTGGGTAATGATGCTTAACTAATTTTTTTGTTTTCTTACCAATTATTTTGAAATTTTAGTTTATGCTTAATTATAATAATTCTTATATGCATTTCATAAAAAATGACGGTAGCAAATTGGAAAATCGGAAATATATTTAGTAAATGAATTACACATTCCCATACAGGTTAAAAAAAATTTCTTAAGAGAAAAAAAAAATATCGAAGGCGGGATTTGAATCCATACCTGCAAAACAGAAAGCGTTTGCTTTACTACTAGACCACCTGAACATGATAAAAATCTATGCTACAATTAGGATATTTATAAAGCGCAGTCAATTATAACAAACTTTATGAATATTTTTCTCTGAAAATTTTGAGAAGTGCGTCGAATGGCTTTGCATGTGTGTTTAATTTGGTGAAAGCTACACATGCAATTTTTTTTTTATCAAAATCGGTGTGTCAGAATACTCGGATTCTCCTTGTAAGAGTTCACCTGTGACGTCAGCACTCACGTGAGCAGCACCAGTTGCGATCCAGGGCATTGGAAAGTGGAGGGGTAGGGCCAGCACAAAGGAATGTGGAGGGGGTGACTGTCACCTTTTGGATGTATTCAGGTGTAAAATAGAGGACACCCCCTCCACATTCCATTCTCGCTGGACCTGGTCACCTACTGCTGAGGATACGTAAATATACAGGATGAGCCTGAAACCCTGTCACAAAGTATAAGGGGAGATAGTATGGATGATTCTAAGCAAAAAAGTTCATATGAACATGGGTCCGAATTTGAACGATAACAGATATGAACAGAAATAAAAAATGCCGCCACTAAGATTAACAATTTAATAACTCACTTTCTATAACACCTAGGATAATGCAGTGTATACCATTAAAATTTGAACGAATTCCAATGAGTAGTTTCTGAGTTACATACTCAACATCATACACAATTTTATGTACCCTGTTATTCTCCAAAATTTCATCATCTCAGATGTTGTAGAAAGTGAGTTATTAACTTGTTGATCTTAGTGGTGGCATTTTTATTTCTGTTCATATCTCAGTTTTCGCTCAAATTCGGACCCATGTTCATATGAACTTGTTTGCTTAGAATCATCCATACTAACTCGCTAAAAGTTTATGACAGGGTTTCAGACTCACCCTGTATAATGAAGATGCTGTATACGTACATATGTTGGTAGAGTATGTAGGCGTCTGGGGATGTGATGAGAAGTTACTCAAGGGAACACAGTCCAATATTGCTGCAGAGGATGATGTGAGTATCATGATGATGAGGATTTCTTGTCAAGAATTGTTACGGGGGGACGAGAGGTGGTGCCACTATTATGAATGCCAATGTCTGTAATGGAAACACCCAGGATCACCACCAGCCAAAAAATCAAAGTCAATGACCAGCAGTGGACGCAGTTTTCACGGGAAAGTGAAAGAGGAAGTTCGGATAACAACAATCCAATACCTTTTATGAGAAGGGTATTACGCGCCTGGTATCGCAGTGGGATAATTGCTTGAACCACCACGGTCATAAATAAATTTATTTGTTAAGTTCCCATTGCGTTCGACCTATTTCTTCCTGAATACACCTCATATAAACTTGTGCCATCTCATTTCCTGTATTAGGGAGAGCAAAACATATAAGGAGAAGTTTCAAAAAATATATTTTAATTAATAAATTTTATCCTGAATCCATGAGAATTGCTAATAGAAGGAATTTAGATCTATCATTTCTGATAACTAATACCAGGATAAAACCTCTTGAGACAGTTGATTCTCAGAAATTTGTAGTCCAAACTTCTCTGACCATTTAGCCATACAGGAGTATATATATTAATTTAAGTAAAAATAACTTTAAAACGTACTTACCAATACCATGATTTTCTTCCCATATGTGGTCAAACCATTCATGAACTCGTTCCTGTAATTCATCAGGAAGATGTAGTTGCTGCATGTATGCTGTGGTGCGATCGATCTTACGTTGGTATATGGTTTTGTTTCGAGCAGCTGAATTTAAGATATCCTTTATCTTTTGTTTAGATATAGTAAATTGCATATTACCAAGGTTAAAGCTTACTTTGTATATTTGTTACTTCTTTACTTAATTTGTAAAGGACTTACTTGACCAATTAAAATGGCAAAGATAAACACGCCAAGTAACCAACTGATAGCCATGAAAATAATTTCACTCTCCTCTGTGGGCTTTGGATTTTTTCCAATGGAAACAGCAGTTTTTATAGCAAAGAAATAGCAGCGAACATATCTAAACGGAATTGTATTTTTGTGAGAAAAAAGTGAGACCAACATGGACTTCTTATTTTAAAAAGTAAGGTTTATTGCTTACGCATTTCCTTCTCCATTATATGTCCAGGTATTGCTTCCAATTCCTCTGTAGTTTGACATGGCATAATAAGCACATGCATTTAAATGAATCAAAAAAAGCATGTACATACTTGTTCTTGTTATTCTGCAAAAAAATAATAAATAGCTTAAGCATCAAGAACACAGATTTCTTGGTAATTTTTAATTTGCTCCAATCTGTGATGCATTTTTTTGCAGTTTTAATCTTTATTCTAAAGCAGAGCATAAAGCACTCTATTACAAAGCCAATCTTACTCTCACTGTCATGTAAAAGTGAGAAGGTGAGGCACAATAATTCTAGGCAGAGGGTGTTGCAATAAATGTAATTGCTTTTAATTGAAAACAAAACGATAATTTTAAGTTACATTATTGGAACCTAATAAGTTATAACTGGTTTTCAACTTTTTTTATTGATAACACCATCAATTTATAGTAGATGCAACGAGCATGATACTCGTGAGAGAGGAAATTTTCCTTCCTTTTTTTATCAATTAATATCTTTACCTTTGGAGCATTAATTTCAGTTTAAATTTATTATTTTCGTATTAATTCATTTATTATAATTTTTGAAAACCCTCATCAGTTTCCTATAATTAGAACAGACTTCCAAGAGCAATAATAATAAAAAACGACCAACAATCTTGCTATACTTCTGGGAGAGGCCTTACTTCTGTGGTACCTTGTTTTGAAATGTCTGACATGACCTTAAAAGTTTAAGACTAAGCAAAATATCAATTTGATGAATTGGTTCTTAAAGTTAATACTTGGAAATAAATTTCTTAATGCTGTAGTGAAATTATCTCATCTGAAATACCTGATCATATTAAGGAATTTTTAAGACAGAATCACTGACAGTAAACTGAAAAACTATTGTGTGTCACCACATTGAGAATTGCGAATTAGAATTGAAAATTTCAATTATATTATAGCATAGTATGAAGTGACAGAGGTCTCGAATTGTATCCCAGGGTTTTTGGAATGTCGTTTAGAGGTTCCAGGTGTCATCAAATAATATTCAATACAAACTTGATGAAAGCATATGAATCTTGTAAGTTACGTTATGTGTGGGAGACGCAATGTACAGATGAATGTAAATGGGATACCACTCGGAAATACTGAGATGAACTATCATCGTTTAAAAAGTAGCCATCAATGCCATGCTGTTGTGCACAGCAGAAAATTATGATATATTCAGCGAACAATGGAAGTCGTAACAAAGGAACGTTAGACTTAAGCTAAAGAATAAATTAAAAACTGACCTTACGAATCTGTGGATGCTAGAATACTTGAGAGAGAGAAAGGAGACTCCACTTGTCCACAAGAACATTTTAATACACCATATTACACCATATATATACGAGGTCTGTTCAAAAAATACGTAGACTGTTTGAATTGCGCGGGCCCTGTTGGTCCCAATCAAAATCGCTTGGTGTCGCCATCTTCTGACAGATCCGCTGATTACAAGGCAGTTTTTTGATTGCAAATATCAGTATTGGTTGATTAGCTACGCGGTTGTTTGTGAAGTGTGTTTTTTTTCGTTTGGCGGATTTTTAGAATGAGTGACTTGAACGAGCAAAGAGTTGCTATGAAATTTTGTGTTAAACTCGGAAAAACTGCCACTGGACGAGTGGAAAAGGCCAGAAATGTGGACGAGAGGTGACTGGTTGTTTCATCACGACAACGCTCCAGCCCATTCAGCCCTCAGAACTCACTCGATCACTGTTCTTCCTCACCCACCCTACTCACCTGACCTCGCTCCTTGTGACTTCTTCTTGTTTCCCAAACTCAAAAGACCTTTGAAAGGAAGGAGATTTGAGACGATTCCCGACATAAAGGCAAATGCGACGAAGGCGCTGAAGGACATCACAAAAGAAGCGTTCCAGGACTGTTTCCAAAAGTGGAAACACCATTGGGATAAGTGTGTGCGTCGGGGAGGAGAGTACTTTGAAGGGGACCCACATGTGTAACTTCTGAATAAAGTATATTTTGTTTTATGACGTCAGTCTACGTATTTTTTGAACAGACCTCGTACATTTCGGTCACAATGTGGCCTTCTTCAGTATGACTCAGGTTACACAAGTTCAGATACAAGTTTATATAAAGAGGAGGGACCAATCAGAATGCAGGGCATCATGTTTTGTTTACACAAAAGAGGGGTAATTCAGGATTGGAGAGGGTCAAGTGCCCAATGACAAAATACACTTATGAAAAAAATACAGAAGAAAAAAACTTTTGAACAAAAACAAAAAGCTACTATACGTGGAGAGGCTCTTATATCAGGTGTGTGAAGAACCACTGAGAACATTCAGCCTGGTTAAAGTTTTGAAACCAGTGAAGCCCACTGTGACAGGTCAAGTGGGCCTCTTTCATGGTTTAATAATATATCAAGCGGTACTTTAGCTAGATCCTAAGAAGTTAAGCTTTTTAGGTTCGTCAACACAATGTAGTATCCCAAAATTATCTAATTTCCCAATGTGTCCCGTGGCAGATTTTTCGGGCTTGTAATTTTTGATATAGCTAAAGTGTTCTTTAATGCGTCAAAAGAAGGCATGAAAATGATTCTGCTGACAGTGATGGAGGTGACTGGCGTATTGTCCTTCCTAAATCTGACACGTATCCGTCCACTTGCTGTAGCAGTTGAATTATTTAGGGGTAACAAAAGGCCATTGCAATGTTACAATTACTTACGTTTTGGGCACGTGTCTCAGGGTTGCACCGAGTCACCACGTTGCAACAAGTGCGCAGGCGATCATCAATCAAGGGACTGTACGAATATAAAAGGTAAAGACCCGCACACAAGCAGCTATACAAAATGCCCCAAATACCCACAAGTCAATAGGAATAGAAATTCTAAGGTAGTTGAAGGTAGATCTTTTGCTTCCGTTGCCTCTGCTTCAGTTGGTAAGGGAGCTGTTGACCGCAAAGAACTGGCTAAAATTCAAAGATTTCTGGTAACTTAATGAATATGCTGAAAGAAAGTGGCAAGGATATGCCACAGATTACTCCAGTTGAGAGCAGGAAATAATCATGGTTAGACATCCGTATAAAATACTAAAGCAAGGAAAACTACGATGCACTATCTAGAATGCAAGGGAGATCCCTCGCAAGTGTCATGAGTTCTACGATTTCCTCACAAGTTGGAATATAGACGTAGCCTTTTTGTGCGAGACTCACCTCAAGCAAAGCAGATCTTTCACTCTGCCAGGTTATTATATATACAGAAAAGATAGGACCCTAAAAAGCTACTGATCCAGGCTCTGGAGGGGCAGCTATTGTTATCAGAAAAGGCATTGATCATACAAAGATCGTCACTCCAGATTTAGTGAAAATGGAAGCAGTATCCATTATCCTTAAAGATGTTAACGTTGGTGAGGTCAAGCTTACTTCCGTATATAAAACTCCAGGGTCCTTTTGGAATACTGTCAGGGCCCTTAAAAGCAACAGGGCCATTGAACTTCCTCCTCTACTTACAGAAAGCGGCGATTTTGTTAGCAGTGACCAGGACAAGGCTCAACTCATCGCTGACTCATTGAAAAGTCAATTCAATACGCCCAAGGAGGACTGTCTGGTTAATATTACTGGTGAAGTCAAAGAAGTATGTGACAAGTTTGGCTTCTCTCAACGCGCTCTTACTCATCCTAATATCATTGGCACCTCTGAGATTTTGAACACCATTAAGCACCTGAAGATCATACACCTTAGCCCCCTTACAGCTCATTGACTGCATCCACCACGCTAGAGAAAATAACTACATCACGGCCGTCTTCCTGCATCCGCCTACGAATCACTTGTACACCACATCCTCCTCGACAAACTCCATAACTTCCGTATCCCCCAAAACTTCACCAACTGGATCAGCTCTTTCCTCAAAACCGAAAACTGAAAATTGGCTCCATGTACCCCACCTGCCATGTCACCATCTCAAGGTAGTGTCCTCAACCCCACCCTGTTCAACTTCTACATACACGATATTTTCAAATGCCTACAACCAGAAGTCAAGATAACCACTTATGCGGACGGCCTGTCCCGGGTAAAACTTCAAATCACAATGGACGCCCTGTCTGACTGGAGTGAGGAAAATGGTCCAGTTCGCCCCACACAAATCTGCAATCCTAACGTTTTACAGAACAAGAACCAAAGTCAACATCACCATCCACCTCAGCGGTGAAAGAATTCCGGCCAGATCCTCCCACAATTACCTTGGCATCCCAATTAACACCAACCTCAACTGGTCCGATCTGATCCTCAAACTCCGAAACAAAATTCAAAAGCACAAGGGGACGGACCGCAAGTTAGGCCCCTTTTCCTGGGGGCCCCCCCCCCCCCCCCAACAATTACACTGCACCATCTTTTCTGCTCTCATGAGAGGAACTTTGGACCCCTACGCCCCTTTCCTCCTACTATGCCCTGACTCCTCCACCCACCCCCTGGAAACAATGGAACAAAACTTCATCAGATGGTCCACTGCTGCCATTACCTCCACCCCTATCGACGCTCTTTACCTCCACATAAACAACTTCCCCTTCAGACACAGATGGCACAAGGCCTTCATCAACTTCATCATGAACATCATCTAAATCCACAACCCCCACTGCCAAAACCTCACAAACACAGAAATGATCCATAAGATCTTCCACTCTAATAAAATCAAGGACCTTAGTATCCAGCTCCTCAATACATACTTGAGTGCCACCCTTCACCTCGCCCCCATCACAACCATCAAGGACCCCATCATCTTTAACATGGACTTTTAGGAGATGTTCGACATCCCGGACTGGACGAAAAATAACATGCCAGGCAACATTGGGGCCTGGTATAGTGAAAAAATCTCAAACCAATACAATCAGTTCACCCCGTGAGTCACAGATGCCTCTGTGGACCCCTCAAACGGAAATACTGGCACCGGCATCCACACTACCTCCAGAAACTATTACTACAAAATTCCTTACAGTGACAGCTCCTTCACAGCAGAGGTCTGAGCGATCCTCATTGCCCTATGCAAGATCAACCAACTCCATCCACCTACACCCAGCACACAAATCCTTCTGATCACAGACTCAAAGTCGGTGATCACAGCCGTACACAAAACCCTCACCAACAATAACTGGAAATCTTCCTCACAGATCGAAATCATCTCAACCTGCGTCCTCCACCTGACCTAAAATAACTTCATCATCAAATTCCTGTGGTGCCCTGGTCACCAAAACATCAGAGGAAACATCGTGACGGACTCCCTGGCGAACTTCGGCCGCTCTTCACCCTCGCCTCCCGACAGCCCCCGCAGCCATGGAAGACATGGGAGAATTTGAAAACCAATGGTAAGCCAACCCCTCAGGGACAAGACTGAAACAATTCCTCTACTACAACCCAAACCCCCCTCAAGAACCCCTTTCCTCTCAAAGAATGATTCCAGCCTCCTCCTCAGACTCAGAAGAGGTCACTTCCCCAACAAATCTTTCCTGTACAGGCTCAAACTAACCCGTGACCCCTACTGCGCCTGTGGAGCCGTAGAAGACACCGACCACACCCTATTTATCTGCTCCAACTACGAAACCCAACGAACCATCACCAAATGCTACTTCCTATTCAACCATATCCCCTTTAACCTACAATCAATCCTACTCCTAGACGACGCCCCCAGACAGCGTATGCGTACCACCATAACTCTTATCAGAGACTTCCTCCATAAAACCGACCTCCACCACCGTATCCTGTCCCCCCTAAAAAACTTTACTTTCATTTTCAATTTCAATGAAAAATCTCTATCGCAGACCACGGTCGGCCCTGGTGCGATCTATGCGGCACCTGGCGCGATCTGTTTTCCTTACCTTCTCGAAACAATGGAAAATGGCCGAAGCTCGATGACCATGAATATCTATAGATCGTGGTTATTTTGATTCGCATTCGATACGAAAAAAACACACAGATTGCAGATTTGCCGTTAACGCGAAATTTTTGCACGAGCACACTGCTTGAATATTTCGTAATTGATTTCTCGTAACGAAAAAAACCTAACTCTCTAGTGAAGAAAATCATTGTTGCTACGACAGTCAACAATCCGTTAACAATCGCAGCAATGATCATTGCTTCACCAACCGAACTCGATGTTTGTATTTTGACATCGTCCATAGTACTGTCCGCGCGCCACGAGAAGGCCGCTGAGTTGCTTAATGTGCTTGTACGGTATCGCTGTAGTTGCAGATGAATCTATTCAATGTTGGGGGACAAACAGCCAAATTTGAGTCGATCATGTTTCATCGATGTAAACAATAGGACGATTTTCTTCTCTTATTTTTTCATATTTCTCAGGTACCTCTCCATGCAAACGTTTTCATTCGTTTGGAAACACGGCCAGAACTCATTTTTGCGCTACTTGATTTTAGCGCTTTTCCTCCCTTCATAACTATAGACTAATCTGCAACTACCAGTGACACCATACGAGCACATTAAGCAATCCAGCGGTCTTCTCGTGGCGTGCGGATAGTATTAGATGTTGGCTATGTGTTAGAATAAATGTTATGTTAAATATGTGTTAGAATAAGTGTTAG
This sequence comes from Rhysida immarginata, assembly GCA_023313115.1. Lineage (NCBI taxonomy): Eukaryota > Metazoa > Arthropoda > Chilopoda > Scolopendromorpha > Scolopendridae > Rhysida > Rhysida immarginata. Next base: position 140,719 of record JAHWFO010038145.1, on the reverse strand, counting down.
AAATGACGTCCAGGCTGTACCCAGGAGGAGGGGGTGATGGGGCTGCAGCTCCCCTCCCTCCGAAATTGGCCACCATGTCAACTAAATCTGTTACATGGGGGATGTCCCCCCACAAGCAGGATTGGGCCAGCCCCTCTCAGCGACCCTCCCCCGTGAAAAAAAATTCTGGGTACGGTCCTGATGACGTCCTTTTTCGCGAATACAAAAGCGTGTCGTTTTACCAGACTTCGTGAGACTCTGTGAAGCATGACAGTATTGATGTCAGAAATGGCTCTTGTGATGTTCGTTTTCAGCTCAGCAATCGTGTGTGGACTATTCACATAAACCGCATTTTTCAGATAACCCCATAGGAAGAAATCAGGGGATGATAAATCTGGCGAGCGAGGGGGCCACAATCCCCGAGAAATGAAAAATTCATTCAAAAGAAGCATATTCGCTGTTCCTGGTAAAACAACATGCCACAGCCTTGAAGAAAAACGTTTCACAAATGAAGTTTCTGAGCACGAGATCACTGATAGCGATTGAAATACATTCAAAACAATCTGCACGGCCATGTACCGGGAAGAAATCGAAACTCAATGCGTGTTCACTGAATTACGGCCCAATAAACTTTGATGCGCGCAACTTTAAACTCGACCTGTATATGCCTATCCAACATGGTTGATGTCTGACTGCATTTATCCGTAGATAATGATATCTTGCAAATCATTATTGCAAAAAAATTCTATCTTACAAAAACTTCAGCAATCGAGTAAATTTGCGACGAGTTTTTACGATATATGGAGTAGCTTCACCTCAATTGACCTTTATCCCCTGTATTGTGATTGGTTGCCACTAAACGTCACTGATTTTTTTACAAAATGCAAATGGCGGACACTGGACGTGTTAACGGCATTTGTTGACTATATCTTAAGTGAAAGTTATAATTGTTTTTGTTTGGTTTGATGATTTCCAGCTCGCATCTCCCTCTTCCAGGAGACTAGCCGTATGGGATGAAAGGATGATGATGAAAATAGACAAACACAAACATCCATGCCCTTGGCGGGATTCGAACCCGCAACTCGCTGGTTACGAGAGCTGAAAGACCTGCGCCTCAACGCTCTCGGCCACCGAGCCGGCTTGTTGTTGTTTAAAATTTTTCTTGCTATGGTTAAATATTGCTGTATTCCCAATTGTTAGAGTGAGGAGAAAGAAATAAACATCATTAGAAAATAATTTTCTAGGTAATTTCGAAATGAATATGAAATTAAAATTATGAAAGGTTATCAGTAAACATTTAAATCATTATATTTTGCAAATTTCAGGTTAATAATGTATGTTAAATTAATAAAGATAATAATAAAAATCTTTAAAGTAGTAAAAACCTATGAAAAATGTAAAAAAAGTGAATTTTACTCAAATCACAAATGCTTACAACACGACCAAGGGACGCCATTTTTTATGTGGTCACATGGGTAGTCAAGGCTACGAATGCTAAGCAAGTGTGTGAGAACGAGAGTTTATGATAAAGGTCAATTGTTCCCCACTGCTTGTGTTCGTTTTCTTATTTTCCACACATCTCACTTGTTTAACTACTTGTAAGAATGCTCCTATTTAGCATCTGCATGCACAAAGGTATACCTTATGCCTTATCAATAAGATCCCGTTTCTACCAAGGCAATTTCATTTTCGAACAGTGATTTTTATAATTTCTAATTATATACGAAATTCTTTCATAAAAATATAAATGATCTTTAACCTAGTGGATTAATTATCTTAGGTATTACAAAATTCTATATTAAAAATAATTAGAGAAGCATTTTTTTTTTTATTTTCATGGATACGTATGTGCAGGGCTGGCGCTGGGCTGCACGGCGCCCGCCTGCAAAGGCGAAAGCTAAGTCGAACGGGCGCCCCAGATAAATGGTAAAAAGAAGACAATTTGGTGCCCCTAAGAATGGCGCCGTCTGCGATGCAGGCTTTAAAGGCCCGCTTTCGCCAGCCCTGAATATGTAGTTTTAAACTGAATTATCATGCACAAGTTTAACTTAGAAATATGAATGATTTTTTTTCTGAATTTTTAATAAAATAAATTTACTTACCTTACAAGATATGGTGAAGTAGAATCTCTGTCCCATTTATTAAAAAATTCCCAAAATACATGTGCCTAAACAATGAAATAGAATTTTAATAAAATTTCAAGAAAGGTAAAATTTAGAACAAGAAACAGGTTATAACAAGAGGCTCTAATAGAGCCGTTCTATGGTATAGACTACAATTATTTATCTTGCTTAAGTCTTTATCTATATTTCATCATGGGCTTATTATACGTAACGTTATTTCAGCCTTGTGTGAATGATAGCCATAGTATCGTATATTATTTCAATCTATGCCACGACACCACCACCAGTTATTGTGTGTCTCTTCTACGCTTGCACGATTGCTTTGCTTCTCAATATCCACTGGAGAAAGGTCTGTCAAATCATATCCTGGCGGAGTTTGTCCCATTCCTCCAAGCAGACTTTCCCTAGATCCTCTATTGTTCGAGGACGCCTTCAACCGCCCTTCTTAGAGGACCATGGAAGCGGCCTTGGTGATTTTACGGGAAAGTCAGAAAATGGTATTGCTGAGATTCCATCTCCGCCTCCATATTCCTCATGAATTCCGCGATCGAGCGAGAAATTTGGCAACGCTTTATCTTCAACTACGTTTCAACTACGTTATCATACAACGCACGCACTTCTTTCATTAGTCTTTATAAATCATTTAAATTTTGCTTATAACCTTTTCCTGTTTAATTTCTATCACCTTACTTTTATCATCGAATCTTACAAAAATTTTTAAATTCTTGACCCAGACATATTTATAACCTTTTTCCTTAGCTTTTAAGCGTGAATTCTTGAATAACTCCCAATAGAATGGCGATAAATATTCATGGCTCATTACAAATAGCTAGATCTTTAGTAGTTAAGATTTTCATATTTTTTTTCTTGGCCTGAATAATCTTCTCTTTTAGTTCTTTATCTTTCAATTTAATAATTATTGGTCTAACAGCCTTTGTGTTTTTACTAAGTTTACCCATACGAGTAATTGATTCTACTACAGATTCATCACACTTTATATTTAACGTGTCAGTTATATTATTAAAATAAACGTTCAAATTTTCGTTTTGTCTTTCGGGTATTCCATTCACAACCATAGATGCATCACAATTATTTTGTTCCTGAACTTGATATTTCATTTCCATATCTTCTAATTTTTTTGATATCCTTTGATTCTCAATCTTCGCTCCTTTCAGTTCTGTGTTACAACTTTCATATTTCTCGTAAATCTCCTTTATCTTCTTCTCATAATCGTCAAATTTATTATTAATAAAAT